>JAECUM010012860.1:0-63546 GCA_016617855.1 Megalonaias nervosa
TAAACCAAGTAGACCGAGGACCAAAAAAAGCGACAACAAACTTTAAGAAAACGGATAAACAGTTTTTGGAGTGCTCAGTAACCATAGCAGCTACGATAGGCAGCTACCGAATAATGCACCATGCACTACAGAACTCGAGTATATCAATTTCACAGTCACACTACCAATGTATTTGGCTGTCCTAGTGGACCCAGGCTCTTTGAAACAACGTCTTAGAAGAATCTAGGTGCCGCCGCCACAGATCCTACTGGTCAACGCAACTAGTCGAGAATAGTAAAAGCCCTTTTAATGCTAACATCTACTCCAAATTGCCAAATAGGTGTTCGGTTTGGCTTGAAAACCTCATTCGATAAGACTATTGCTGACATAAGACCACTCCGGTGGCCTAGTGGTTAGAGCGTCTGCCTCGGATATGGGAGGTCGTGGGTTCGATCCTCGGCCGAGTCACACCAAAGCTTTATAAAAATGGTACTAACAGCTGCCTCGCTTGGCGCTCAGCATTAAGAGGTTAGTGTTAGGACTGGTCGGCCTGGTGTCAGGATAATGTGACTGGGTGGGACATCATGCTACATGTCTGCGGCATGATGCCCCAGTGCTAGACATCACTATAAACTGCCACACTGCAGACATCGTAGCGATATGACTGAAAAATTGTTAAAGCTACGTTAAAATATCCAAATCACACACACATTGCTGACATATATAACCTTTTATTCACCGTTCTGAAAATAAATGTATTTAACTTAACATGGCTGAATAAAATTCAAGTGGTCACTTTGACCTGTGTTTGTTGAAACGTGTTAATTCCCTCTCACGAGATTAACTAAAGATACAACGGTGCTGCAATTAACCCATTGCGCATGCGTTTTTCAGGCGAAGACGACGTTAATCTAAGGAAGAAAGGAAGCCAATCTGGCTTCCCATTATCGGGCTGAGCTCTCGTTGGTAACACACGCACGCGCCCTTGCTCTCATCGCTCACATAACAGAATTTACTTGAATTACAACATCTGTGCAGTACGCCAAGCAGTTCACCAGCAGAGGTGGACCAGCAGCCCTCCAAGCAGTGGGACCAGCTGAAGAGGCCCAGCAGCATCGACATGCCGATAGAGGCCTGGCAGTCCATTCAGCAGCCCTGCGACCAGTTATGACATGCAGACGTGGATTACAGCCCGCCTAATAGAAACTGACACCACCTAGTAAACCTTCTGGAAGTTTCGGAACCAATCTAAACTAGAGTTGGCAATAATTACTCCGAAACATTCATTCTGGAAAATGTGACACCACAAGGAAGTGAAGTAAGCCATTGAGCCCAACACTTTTCAATATTATGATCAATGATCTGGATGAATCTATTGAGCAAGACAAAATAGACCTCTCTCAGTTCTCTGATGATAGCGGTATCTGGAAAGTAGACAGCCCGTCAAGCGAAACTGTTATCTGTGAACTTCAGAAAGGCTTATAAAGGATAATAAAATGGGCTGACAAATGCGGTTTTAAGATACCACCAGACAAAACAATAGTAATATGTATATTTAATTTGCATTGTTTGTTAGGTTTTTTTTTATTTTATTACATGCTATTGTAATGTAACATTATATGTTGGACTTAACCTTGTCCAAAACTGAGTTCATTTTTGCTTGTCCCGAAATGACTTTCTTTTATTTTATTCTGCGTTAACAACTTGTACATAGCTAAATTATTCTCGTTGTGTATGGGTTTAAAATCAGAATTATTATCAATAGAAGTAAATATGTTTATTTGGGTCTAGGTCTAGGATTCGGAATATCCTTAGTGTATTTTACATAATCCAGGTTATGGTTTTTATTTTGTAGACATCAGGATCATTCTAGAAGGTTATTTTCCATTAGGTAATAATTCTTTTGACCTGAGGTCAAGTAGAAAACTTTATAATCTTGTAACTGAGAGGATTTTTCCGTCGTGTTTTAAGATCTAGCTCTTTGAAGTTGTATTACATGTTGTGTCCAGTTCGGCTGAATTTCATTTCTTCAAATGATTGAATTCAAGTGATTATTTTCTCTGGAAATACAAAAGTGCTCTGATAAATATCTCGGATAGAGACATTCTCTGGAATTTATAGTGAATTAAAACCTGGAATTATATTACTGTGATTCAACAAAAGACTGTTGACATATCAAAACTCTATAATCTACCACAGACACATCATCGCCTTCTGTTTTTGGATTTATTCTGGACTTTTACTGAACTTTATTCAGGACTTTGAATTATTAGGACTTGTGTATTTAATTCTTGGATCATTTTGGGATTTAATTCGTAATATCGTTAGTTCTTTTTCTCATGTTCACTTTTGTATTCTAGAGAAATAAATTATTTATTGAATTTTACAACGTTTGTTGCTTTTCCCTCTTTTCTGTTACTTATTTTAAGAGCACAGGCTCGTAAGAAATAAGAGTTCTTTTCTCCCCAGAGACCAAAACAAATAGGGATCCCCCAATGTTATGCACAAATAACATTCTAATACGCTTTGATAAGGTGGCCAAATTCCTAGGTATGTACTTTGATGAACATCTTTCATTGTAATGCCACATAGAAGACCTAATCAAAAGATGCAAACGGGATTTAATTCTCCTCAACAACCTGAAAGGAACAAACTGCGGAGCAGAGCAGGATACATTATTGACGCTCTACCGTTCATTAATTAGATCAAAATTAGACTACGGATGTCAAGTGTTCGCGACAGCAAGCCCAAAACTCCTAAGGAAACTAGATAGTTTGCAAAATGGCGCTCATAATATGTACAGGGGCTTTAAAAAAATACCTCAACAGAAAAGCTGCAGATCTTAGCAGAAGAGCCCCCACTACGTCTTCATTAGAGAGGAATCAATCCTTATATACGCGACAAGAATTTCTATCCAAGATATAACATATCCAACAAGGAAGATCATCGAAAGATGCAACAAACCAATTATCCGGCGACTTGTTCCCCAAAAACTGGGGGTGGTAGTGGTGGTGGTAAAATGATCCACGAACAAATGAAGGACCCGGGAATTGACAACATCCAAGAATAACAGATTAAATATGTTGTTAAAACCCCGTAGCTTTGCACGGCAACAACAACCATTTTCAAAGCAACATCATTCGGAAGCATATCGGAATAGCCATCGAATCTTAAATCCAAAATTCTAACAGAAATTGATAATAAATAAACTGGCTACACAAACATATTTACAGATGGATCCAAATCGAAAGACACAAACTTAACAGCAGGCCCCATATTTATACATGGAGAGAATATAGTATTAGGAAGTAGACTAACCGATGACTGTTCTATATACTCCGTAGAATTCTGGGCAATCAACGAAGCCTTCAAACGAATACTCGACTGTAAAACCAATAAATCAGTCATACTAAGCGACTCCTTAAGCGTATTAAGAATGCTAGAGCAGTGCAAACATCCCATCAGAAACCAACCCAATTTTGAAAAAAGTTGGAAAAAGAGAAACAAGTAGTAAAATTCTGCTGATTCCATCCCACATAGATATCACTGGCAATGAAAGAGCAAGCAAGTAGACCAACTTAAGACTACAGGAACCAATCGTCAGAAAGGAAAATTGACTCCAAATAGCAAATATTTTGGAAAAACTGCATGAAAGGAAGGATATTACATGTTGTCCAAAATCTCGTTAACCGCAACGTCACCAACCTGAAAATGACGAACGCTCAGGACACAAGAATTATCAACCGAATTAAAACATGAAAAAACACTTCTGGTGGCAGTTTTGGAACTTACCTCCTAATCAATATCATAAGGGAAACCAGCTAGCCACATTGCCGGAAATTAGAAGATATAAATCATGTATTCAACGAATGTCAACATTACTCGACACAAAGGAAAAGCTGCAGGAAAAGCAAAAGAAGATATATTTACCTAGTACATGCCTTTAATTGTTGATGCTAACTCGCAAAAGTAAGAATCTGACCTATTTGAAATTTTTTTCGGAGATAAGAAAGAAAGGAAAAGTATAGATAATTAACTGACTATTCACCATTCCCAGTATCATTTTCACAAATATGTGTCTAATCCTGCAGTATGACATCATGCACTGTCAGACCTCGTGAAAGGGGCAGGAAAGACGGAACGACTGATGTCGGACGAAGGAATTCAGGTCGTTTAGGGCCTGGTTTCGCCAGTGCGTGGATTCAGATCCAACATCACATGAGATGGAACTCATTCCTTTTTGTACGTCTGACAGCTGGAATATACACTGAACATTCCGGGCAATGTAAATGGTAACAGGCCGAACATTAATATTAACAAGTATTTAGGCAATGTACTAATACAAGATACCCCTAAATTCAGCAACTGAACACTATATAAAGGCAATACTAATACTACTAATAATAATAGATCAGAAGTTTATTAAGCTTATGGTATGCATACGCAATGTAATATGTCAGTAGAACCCGATATAAATAAGAGAGCAATGTCTTAAAGCTACATATACAGCAACTGGTTACAAAAAAGTTTATTTAAAGACGATATTTACCCAAAATTTATTCCTCTTTCCCCTTTCTTCTTTAGTCTCGATCTGTAAATGGGTAAACATAAATATTAAGCTTAGGACAACTGGCCAGATCTAGCCACGAAGCGTGGCAATAATCGTTATTAAATACTAACACCTAAGAATACAATACCCTAATAATAGATATATGTCGGTCCAAATCCAAGACCGTCATGCCCTGCTACATAAAGTGGCAATTCTAACTAGGATCTGGTAGGTTACATAGAAAAAGAATTCTTTTCTCATTTTTTTTTCTTCCTCTTCTTCTCCAGTAAGGTTTTCATCTTCTCCTTTTCTTCGTTGATGACATCGAAGAGAAGGATTTTCACTCTTTGGAGGACAGTAGGTTCCTTTCTCATTCTGGCATGGGCATACCATCAAGCCTCTACTTGCTCGAGTAGCTATTCGATGTCCACCAGGATGTCTATAGCGTCTTGTAACTTTTCAGTCATCTTTTCTCTTCTTAGATTGACGGTGAATGGTACGACTGAAGAACTCTCCCTTTAAATGCCCAAGGTGTAAATGTGAATGACAACATCCCATTACACGAAACACATTAAAATCCAAAAGACACGGTAGAGCGGACCTAAAAGAAACTATCTTTCAATTTTTTAAAAGCAAACACAGTATTACAAACAAATTCACCATAATCGATACAAACACTTACTTGAGAAGGGAAAAGTTATTTTTAAAGACAACGACAAACAGATCCACACACCAAACCTACAAACACACGCAATCGCACAAACAAGTATAGTAAATAGTTATATAAACACCACTAAACTCTCACATACCAACACAAATCGGAGAAGGGAAAGAGTTTTTTGTTGTGGAAAAAGACCAAACAAATACAAACACTAACACACTAACCTACAAACACAAACAATGTTTTGGCAAATTGAGTAGTATCTCTTTTCTAGATATCTAGCTGGTTCTGAAAAGAGACTTTTTATCCCTTCAGTGCATCTAGTTAATGTCTGCAACTTCCAGACTGAGCATCACATATATGTCGGCGACTCCAATCATTATCTCGTAGAATGGAGAAATTGAGTCCCATTCCTCTGTTTCAAGAACTTTAAAGTTTGTGTCCATCTGACGTAAGCAGTAGGCTTACGGGTGTTGACGCTGTGGGCGCCGAGGCTCCCACTCTCTCCGCTATCGCTCCAACTTAATAGTCCAGTTTGAGGGACAGCGACAATCTGTTGGCACTGTGGTGGTGTAATTAACAGAGGCTTCACCTCGCAGGTCTAGTACATTTTCTTGCGAAAGACAAAAGATAACAATAATGTTCACAAAACGATCTCTCTACTTTATCATCGTTTCTAGCTCACTCTCTATCAAAACTATTCACTCAGTGTTTTAAGGGAGATAGAGAAGTCAATGGAGGAGAGGAATGATCACGCAAGTCTTTATACCACTGATGCGGCACTATTTCTTCGGAGATGATGCACCAAGCGTCATCAAGATACTCTTCCAATTTGTTTTCTTGACTCATCATCATACATTTGTGGTGTTGAATCTGACTGAGATGGTTGTTTAGACATCCATAACAATGTTCGTGAGTCAGAGCTTAGCAAAACAGGGGACTATATGTTCTTCTCGCTCTGGCCATCTCGACGTCATGACTGTCTATTTGATATTTACTTCTGTAGTAGTTTCTTCTGGTTCAAAGACATCATCTCCTTCATCTTCAATAAGGTATCGCATTCCAGAGAGGTTAGGTATCCTTCCATTGGTTCTAATCGTCATAATCACTTCTCTCAAGCTACTGCTTTCCAGATTATTATCAAATTCTGCATACAAGATGACGTACACCGTTTTCGCTAGAGCTTATGCAAACTGAAGTTCTACACGAAGTTGGCCGGATTTTATAGAGTGGAAATGTCCATTGTAGCTGCCTTGGTCGGGAATGAAATTAAAAGCCCACAAAGCGTAACCTCTCGCATAATCGTAGTAAGAGAGATAGTGGCTTCTGTTGGTACCTAACTGTCCTGTGACTTCATAGAGGGACAAGTAGAATCTCAAGAAATTTTTCTGCTCAAAGTTAGGTTCGAATGGCTATCTAGACTGACTTCTATCTTTGACACTTTGTGGTGCTTATACTCAAAAGGAATCTGAGTGATGGGTTCCGCTGAGGGATTCGTTGCTGACGATGCCAATGATTAATCGTTTGGGCAACTGTCCTTGGAAAAGATGATCTTCGATCTTGGATCGGAGTCCAGCGGCAATGGTGAAGGTTTTCCCTTCCACTCGTCGTATCGGATAATTGGCTGTTGTTCGGCTCAAAGTGTGACCGATGTCGTTCCCCACTTTGGGTAACACTTCCATACGGCGCACGTTGTATCGGGATTCTTGGATGATGGTTTTGTTCTCGTTCACATTGGTCATCAAATGGAAAACGATAGTGCTTTGAATCAGTCTCAAGCGGACATCCACTCGGTTCCACAGATACTTGTCTTGCAACCACATGTCCAGTTGCAAACGATCTATCAGTTTAAACTGCGTCATTGTTGGATTTTGATTCATCGGTAGCTAAATCCTACATTGTGAGGATTGCCACCCTGTCTCACGGCTGTGTCGTTGAACTTCTCCAACGTGTCAGATCTCCATATCACGGATGCATCTAGCTGTTGACTTCTTCTCCGTCATTGACGAAAATGTCTAGGTACGCTTGGTATGGGTAAGTATCCATGCTGCTGCTGACAAGTTTGTTTTATTCAATTACAAATTCACTTCGCTGAACAACGAAAACATGAACTTTTTGACAAGAGCTACTCAGGCATCGGCATCCCTGGAGCGGTATCGTCTGTTTTGAGAACTTCGACTTTCAGATACAAGTAACTGCTATTTGCTATTCAGATCTATGCAACCTTCGGTCTGTCCTTTGTTTCAAATTAGATAGGAGTGAGGTATTCCAATACTAGTCGGGATGATATCCTACCCATTGGGATTCATGCATCGTCATCATGGTGGGTGGTAGAGCAAACACATCCAGTTATCAATAGGAACATTCGCATGAATCAAGCTGCATAATTTTTCTTTAGTAATCAGAGATAATTCTCTGGCCGCTCTTAGTCTTTCTCGCAATTTGTTTATGAATTCTGGAGGGGTGTCGGCGTCTCTTTCTGCCTTGTTCTTGCTGTGGCGTGAACGAAAATGAATGCTTCGGTCAGCAGCGTGCAGCACAATTATAGGGGCCTCTCAGCGATCCAAAATGTATTTTCCAGTTTGAAGCAGGACATTTTTGCCTGCTATCAAGAAGGCTTTTTTGGGATTTTGTTTGTCGATGATGAAATTTTGGAGAAATTCTTTTCTTGCGTCAAAGCGGCATCTTTCAAAGCGTGCAATCATTGTGTCACCATCGTTTTAAGACGGGGGCCACGGAACGAAATACAGATTTGAGCATATCTCCTAAACCGTGTTCTCGTTGTCGAGCTACTCCTCGGTACAGAGGATATATGACTTACAAGTCGCCAGAGAATCTTTTGATCACCGTGACTTTTACTTTCGAGAATGGACTATTTTGTCTCAAATCTCCTTTTTTACCAATGTTGCCAATAATTGGGTACAAATTCACAGTGAAAGTGATACGTGTTTCCACCTTCACTGAAAGCAGCAATGGCAGAATCCAGTTTGAAAGGAATGAGTCACAACTGTGACGCCACTGTGTTTCTCACGCGTTGTACTCCACTACACTGAGTACGCAAACATCAACTTCATTCCATCTTTCAGTTGCACAGGGTATTTAAAATACTTGAAAAATCCCTCGATGCTGTTGATAGCTCTCTTGGGGCCTTTAGTTGTAAATCTAAACCTAAATAACATACAACTCAGGACAAATAGTAACGGCTAGTTATGGTATTTGGTATCGGAAAAAAATACATGTCCAAATTTTATGGTATTTGATCTTGACACTTTTGTTATGCTGGGTCAGGGCTTTGCTAAACTGTTTCGTCGAACATGGAAGCTATCGTTTCCACTACATGTTGAACAATGAAATAATACCCCACAGGAATTCAGACGGTATATATGTTTAATCGAGGATTGGTTGGTAATAGTGTTTTTGAATTCGTGCACCTGAGGGTCAGTTGTGTCCAAGTGTTCTTGCACTTATTCGTTTAGGATGTCGACCACTAAAGAGTTTCGATTTTCGGTGATATTGAGGATTTGCGTGTGATGAATGATTTCTACCAAAGCGAAATCCCAATGCGTTTTGTTATCCAGTTGGATGGCATGATGTAATTTGGTCGTCAAACAGCACAAAGCATTGTTGGGAAACACGTCCATGGAACTTTCACTGGGTAAAGTCCAAATAAATTGGTTGTTTATAATTCGAGGGTTGTGCTTTCCAATGAGTCACTAGATGTCAAAGGAGTTTCCAAAAGAAGGCTTTTGCTGCTGTTTTGGGGGGTGACTGTAGTTGATAGTGATTAAGATCGTGGCATGACAGCAAACATTTATACCCTCGTTTCTATAGGTGACAGAAATTGTGTCCTCCACGAATCATGTTTCTTCTACTCGTCGTCGTAGGGTCGTGGCCAATACCCTCGTTTATATTTATGACGGAAAAAGCATCCTCCAAGAATTAATGTTTGTATAATCTTGAAAAGAGGTTTTAAAAAATAGGTGAATGATTTTCCGTTTACTTTTTACTTGAATTTTGACAAGCTCTTTGTAAGTCCGTTCTCTTGACTCCAGAGGTAGATTCTGAATACGCTCTTCTAAATTAGTCATTCACAGCAATGTCCTAGTTTGGGTACTAGATGTACATTTTGCTAGAGCCTCTTTTACTCCACTGTCGTATCGAAATGTTTTAGTCACTAACTCACACACCACACGTAGCACAGAAGTTTCCTCTTGAAGAGATACTAGTTCTTGTAAAAGTATTTGTGTAATCCTCTAACTCTTCCTTTGGAATTCTGTGTAGTATTGTCACCTTGTAAATAGAAGTCGTAACATCCAAGCCTTCTGATTCTCGGGTAGTTGATCAATGTCTAATCATTTGAATGCTTTCAAAAGAATATATCCTCAAGTAGCATTCAGGTACTTGTAGCTTAAACATTGGTGAAATAAATGATGCATTTGTTCTGCAAGTTTTACTTGTATCTTAACAAACTCTTTGTAAATATGTTCTCTCAACTCCAGAGGCAAATCACTAATGATCTCTTGAAGAGCATCCATGAAGATATTACTTGGGTCCCACTAAAGGAAGGTAGTGACAGCGTTGAGATCATCAAGCATATTCCGGGTAATCTGAGCCTTTCTGCTCCCATTCGTGAAGTGGCACACCGCAACTGAAACACTTGACTTTATCTCCTCCTCATAAGTAGATAAATCTAGCTCTGGCTAAGTCTTTGACAAGCCAGTGTTTAGGCCACTTCCCTTTGAACGTTTGAAATTGAATTGCAAAGTCAGAGTAGTCATGCAAAGCCACAGGCAACGTGTATTCTTCTTGGACGCTTGGTACCTGGAGTGATTTGGACTGGCATGGATGGGATCCGTAGAGTGGCACACGCACAACATCACGTTGACTATGAAAAGTAGTAAATGTCTGTGTTGCATCTCTTTCATTTGTATAGAGGCAAGGTTCATGGTAATAAATGACATCACTTATGCATCCCTCGGGCGTTAGAGGCACGGCATCGCTTTCTATGGTGGAAGTAGAGAAGTTGCTATGTCGTACTGAATCGGTGATGTCGCAGGGCATATCATCGCACTCAAGTTTATCACTGAACTTGTGACTGTATGGAATGATTCGTCTTTCTAGTGTCGGTCTTGGAAGTCTTCCTTTCTTTTACCGGGCGATATCGACGTGTCCGTTTAGAAGTCGCACTCGCTTGTGGTACACGATTTAATACATTTTTTTCCAAAGGGGGGAATGATGATCTCGTGATTTGGTAACCGTACAAGTTTGTTCGCTTCGTAGATGTTCACACTAAAGTGTTAATCCTCTCCAGACTACAAAGCTTCTTTCAACACACCAAAGTTAACTAGCTGACTCGTTCGATGGTTCATAGTCAATCCTTTGACTCTACTGTCTGTGTGTAATTCTTGGTATTCGTAGCAGTAATTTTTAGGACCACCTCTATCAAAACTCAGAATCTTGTTTTCGGGGTGCTCGTTCATCCATGCTTCTAAACGGTTTCCTTTGATGTTTGGCTGAGGATGATCAGGGTGATCAGTGTAGATACAACTGTCTGTGTTAAAGTACAGGACACGATCTCCTAACAGTTTTAAGACTTCGTACAATTTTAAGAGAGCGTGGGCTGTCAAGTAGGCAGCAATGATAACATTTCCAAATTCGTCAGCCAATGCATACTCTAGTTCTTCTTCGTAATTCACTATGATAAAATCTTTGCCAACGACGTCCACGTGTTTCAAATATTTTCTTTTGTCTTAAATCATAGAGTAGTAGAGGCAGGAATCTGTCAAATAAGACGTGATGGTACAAGTGAGTGGGAGTCAAGATTTTGCATTTGATCAAGCCTTCATATAGATGAATGTGATCCACGTTGATGTGTTCCGTCAACATTTTTGGGTATCCTGTTGGAAAAAGGGACAATATTTACACACCAAAGGATGCAGCAAACACACGTCCAGGTAATTGATTTCTTCTCTTATGCGTGGTACAGCAAGCAAGTGACATTCGTCCGTCCTCCACATAAACTGTCTATTGATTTATAGAGGGTCCACCACATTGCAACTTTCCACGATGCGCTTAAACTTGGAATTGGTTTTCAAACGTCGATCGTAGTCCCACATGTCAGCCACTTGATATCCTATTTGCTCTAACTTAAGGCGGCGCTGCTAAGTTTTTTAGTACAATTCTTCCATGATGGAGTCTTAAGAATTTTTTTTTTGTGTGCCGTTGAGGGTAGCTGGCAGGGCAACCGTGAAATAAGCAGCAAATAAATAAGTACACGATCTTGGGGTCTTCTAAGTGCTAGTCTTCCACCGAATATTTTCCAATGGTCCATTTGCCTCCTCCGTTTCTGGCATGTTGGGTCCATTGGTCTTCATTTTCACACAAGTAATGTAACCAGCGCACAGCTTTGGTTGAGTATCAACGTTGATAAACTCCGAAGTTTGAGAACACATCATGGTCAGGATGTTCTCGGACATGAATCGGTTGTGGTACACTAAGGAACACGCTTTGACAATGGGACAGGCTTCCTTCAAAGGATAGATCCCTCCGTACTCCATAAATAGCTATCGAAATGTTCCACAACAACGCCGTAAAGTGACCAAGTCGAATCGACAATACGTTAATATTTCTTCCTGAAAGTTGAAGGGGTCCAAAGCGCGAGAGAGATACCAAGGATAGAAAGCTTCTCGTTTTTTGGTGTGTATATTGTCGGGGACGTAACAGTGTGCGTCAAGTAGGATTGCATAATCCTATTAGAGTTGTATTTTTGAATGTAGCATTTATGTTCCAAGTTTTGGTGATAAATGCGACATCGTTTCTCCTTTCGACAAACGTGGGTTCTGTGGCTTTTATTGCGTATGAGATCTCCACAAGTAGAGTACAATCTTAGGAGCTGGCAAGCATTTTTCTGCTGTGAACCTTGTGTAATGCAATGTTGTTCGATGACAAAAGTTCGCTGGCAAGCAGAGCAATTGATTCGTTGTTTTTCTTCGGAAAGGCAGGGTTTAGAGACAAAGCAATACTGACATTTCCCTTCGCAGTTAATCTGCTAGTCTCGACTGCAAAACCCTTGGTCGCATTTCTCACAGTAATAATTATTTCTGAGGAATCCGTTGATATTGGTAATGGTATGAAAATGTTCTTCGTAATGATAGACACGAATGTATTTTCCGTCTGGGAAATCGGGGCCTGGAAACACCATAGGTCCGCGCACAACTTGAGGTACACTTTCAACGTGTAGCATGGAGCCAAGACTCGTTGCAGTCGGTACTTTTCGGGAATGCCACAGGCTGTCTTTGGATAGGCCAGCTGGGTGTAATTGGATTTCTGCTTCGCTTCGTTGTTTGGCTCGGTCCGATTTTCGAATGCTGCCATACGTACTTTTCCATTCTGGTATCATTCTTGCCAGCATACATTCGACACACGGCTCTGGCTAAATACATTTAGTTTTGAGCGTTGTTAATTTGGACAATGCTGCGCTTGGTGCTGCGAATGTCGTCCACCAATAACGCTTTACTACATCCGCTCCCTTTCGGAGGGGAAACGTGGGTCATGTAAACTATAGCTTTGCCATCGGTGATGTGAAGCTAGACTTTTGATTGCTGAACGTGTTGAACATTATCGATGACTATTGAAGGTGGGCTGCTAACTGGATCCAGACGGCAGACTTCAAACTGTCGTGATAAATGGAAAGTCTCAAACTATATTCTTCTTTGGCTTGGCATTGTCGTTTCAGTGCGGTTAGCAAGGAATTCCACAAATCGGTGACAAAACTTTCTAATTTCTGGAGTGGTATTTTGGACTTAAAATCTTTTAACTGCATATGTATGTATAAGCCGTGGTTCTAAATGTTCTGGAAGAGCGTTTTACGGTCTCTCGAACGTGATAATACTTTTCGGGTGCTACTGGCTGAATGTCGTTGTAGGTAGACTTCATGGTCTGGGGGCAGACGTGGAAGGTGTCGATTAAGGCTCATTCATGTCGTCATCATAATTTCTGGCATGGATTCGAACCAACATTTCAACTCGCGTGCGATCCACTATGTCACGTCTTGGCCTCTTATTATCTTCTTCACTCTTATTGGAATCGTGCGATCGTTTCATCTTGACTAAAAGGTTACATTTGACTAGGTTCCACACGCAGTGGACCCTACAGATAGGGTTAGGGGTCGTTCACATATGACGTCACGCAGTGAGGGGCGTCAAAATTTTGCGACGAAGTGTGACGAGGGTGGCGATTGGGGTTGAAGAAATGTGACGTCACAATAAATATGAGTGTGGAACGCTTCTTTCAAAAATAATGTCAGAACAAAAAAGATTTTGTGACCTGCATCCTCAGTCCATTTTTGTCCGCAGTAGATAACAGCTCTGTCATGTACTACTTATATTAATATTGTTATTTCAGATGAAATACTGGGTAATTGTTATAACCTTTAACTGGTTTAAACTGTTGTTTTTTTTTAATAATTATGTAATTCTTTTGTTTAATATAATGCAATACACACTTTCAAAATAAATGTAGACTAAATAAACTGCAGGCTAAAAGTGATGATTAAACTTAGATGTAAGAAAAGCAAACCAATTGTCTAACAAGTTTTCACTACCCTGACAGTAGTCCTACGAGATCAAAAACACACGAGCTTAGCAAGGTGATAGACGGTATTTGGTTCGCAGTGAACGTTTAATCTTTGAATATTTTTATGTGAAAAAAACAAAACAATAAATGTAATTAGTCAAGAATGACACAGATTTGGCTGAAAAAATTAACTATATATTGTAAGAGCTCAAGACGATCTCAGTTACGAAATAAGTATAACTTCTTAACGTTTGGACAAAGCAAGCACCATCAGTTTCCAAAAAAAGTTTCTACTCAGGCTAATTTAGAGTCCAATGAACAACCGACTGATGTCTTGAATATCATTACTTCTGAAACATTGCCTTCTACAAGCCATTTGGCTACTCCGACAAATGCTACTGTTGAATTACATTTGAAGTCCCAAATTGATGTCATAAATTCTGACCTCGTTAGTTTGTATAATGGGCAGAAACAAAGACTACTTTCAAATGAGCAGAATTTAGAGTTGAAAGATAAACAAAAAAGAAAAACTGAGTTGGAAAAGAAACTAAAGAGGAAGATTTATGATCAAAGAAGATCCCAGAAAGCAAGGAATTTGAAAAAAATCAAAACCGAATGCTTTATAGGAAGATAATCCTGAACTGCGCACAAAACTGAATATGAGGGCTTGATGTGGTCAACCAAAAATCGAAGAGAAACAACCTGTGCAAACTATACTGAATATCGCGATGCATGGTTTAGCTTCTCATGAAAAAAGAGAGTTCGAAGTCTACAGAAGTATCAAAACTTTAGATCAATTAACAGCATTTTTTAAAAAAAGATGGCTTCAATATATGTCGAAGATGACTATACCTTCGTCTACTTCCTAAGCGTACTTCGTCGTCAGAAGCTCAGCGTCATGTAACCACTGTCCCAGTGAAGTTAATTAGAGCCCAAAATGATTATCACACTAAACATAGGGATGGCCAGTTTTGCACAGCCACAATAAGACATTTGGAAAAACGTCTTCTATGCTTGGACCTGATGAGGTTTGTTTTATCACCCTGGACGATAAATGTCGCGTCCAAATTGATCTGGTCGCTCCCAATAAGCCGAGTCCACTGCTAATGCACGCTGAGTATAAAGTAAGCCTTCCTGACCATGACTAGATAGTTGCTGCCCGGCACAAGCTTATACCTTCGGTGTATGCCGGCATTGAGATCCATCGCAACGGTCTTGGAAACAGAGACTCTGTTGGCTTTTCTGGCCCAAAGTTTATAGCCAACTGATCTGGAAAACACTCCGCATCAACAGCACTCAGCCATGGATTGGACTTTGAAAAGTTGCTGTGTCTGACAGAGTTCTATACCATAACCAGAACTGGTTTTGATAAATTGGTTAAGCCGATTTTCGTGTTTACTGTGATGGTGGACAGGATGAAAACCCACCCTATCAAAAAGTCATTCAGGTTGTCATCCACCATTTCTTGAAATATGATCTTGACTCTGTCTTCGTTGCAACAAATGCTCCGGGACGAAGAGCTTTTAACAGTGGAGAGAAAGATGACGCCACTGAGCAGGGAAATGAGTGGATTAATATTACCTCATGACAACTATGGCAGCCATTTTGACGAACGAGGTAAGACAATTGACATGGAGCTAGAGAAGAAAAACTTTGAATTTGCCCGAAAAACCTTGACCGAAATATGGTCACAGGTGACTGCAGACAATTACACAACCTTTGCTGAGAATATGGATCCATTAAATTCAGAGCTCATGGAACAGGATATATTGTGTAGAGATCAAAACTGGTGTAACACCCATGTCGGCTCATGTCAATACTTGCTTCAGATTGTGAAGTCTGACGACAACATGCGCTGTTCGATAGCACGAAACTCATACTTCAGCGTTATAAAAGAAAGATTTCTTCCTCCCCCTTTACCCTGGTTCAAATATGTGAAGGGGTTAAAGTTCCAGAACGTGCAACAGATGGAGCCTTGCACAATTTTCCATCCTTATTTGCAACTCAAAGTCTCAAAACGGAAAACATTCTACCTCGGTCAGCAAACACATTTCGGACAATTCCCAACGATCTTTATTGCCCTTCACTTAAATCTGTGCTGAATGAGATAATTTGCAAGATATGCCACGTGTACTTCAGCTCCCTGGTCATGCTGCGCAGTCACTCAGTCCTTCACAAATAAATGCAGTTCCATCGAAGCGCATCAGACCAATGAGAGTTGCTGCAGAAAGGCAACGCGAAATGATGGTCATACCAAGAAATGCGGAGAAAGGAGAAAATGTGGATTGGATTGACGAGGAGGAGCTTGATTTGGAGGGAATATCCCTTCCAATAAACGATGTTAATCTAGAAGCAAATGGATTTCTTGTTTGTTCATTGGAGGAGCATCTTACTTTGCCTTGGGATAATCATAACTATGAAGAGAAGTAATTCATTTACAAATACTTCAGATTTTCAATCCTTAGAATTTTTGTGGATTTGTTGAAACTTTAATGTTAGTAAGAATTGAAGTGATTGATGTGTTTAATTTACATTTCATTTTGTTTTTAGTTTAAAATTAATTAAATTTTTTAAAATGATTTTATAACTTTTAACTAGCCAAGCAGTCCTTGTCAAAGCCTGATTAATTAAACACTACTTTACATTAAAGATTGTTGTTTTGTCTGTATATTTAACTGATTTACATTACATTTACTTTTCAGTATTACAAAACATTTTGGAAAAAAGAGGGGGTAAGAGATTTGTGACGTCACATAGAGGTGGGTCTGGGTTTTAGTGACGAAGCGTGACGAGGGGGGAGGGGATCAAAAAATGGCAAAAATTGCATGATGTCAAATGTGGACGATCGGTTAGTATCTTGGAGTTTTCATTCTGTTCTAAAACGATCAAAAAGATGGAATAGCTAACACAGATCGACCTTCTGGTTAAAATTTGAGAGGCTTCATACGAAGGTTTACTTAAGAAGGACGACTGACTACTCCTCCTCCTTTCGAAATAAAAGTCAAAATATTTGCTATATCTCTAAGAAGAAAGATCATTTGGTTACAGAATGTCCACAACGTCAAAGCAAGGCAGGAGTAAAAAGAGAGACCTAGGCCGAGATATCTGTTATCATTGTCAGGAAAAGGGACACTGGTCTTCAGAGTGCACTAAGAAAAAACGACAAAAAGAAACAAGAAAGGCAAGAAAAGAAATAGAGGAGAAAAAACAAAGGAAGATCCCGTGCCAGTGAAGAAATTAATAAAGGAAGTGAATGAACGAAGAACAAAACCGGACTTTTGATGCTGCCATTGATGGTCTCTCAGCAATAGTCTGAGTAGAGGTAGTGATGACCGAGTTGGAATTTTTGGCACGGTAAGGTCTTTTTCTCTTGGGTCGAGTTAAAGAAGTCTGATTTATTTGTCTCAGATACCTGAACTCTGCCATAATGTCAAGTAGCACCGTCAATGTTTGACTTTCACCGTCCTTCTTCTCTCCTTTGTACTTTCTCTTCTATTCTTCCTCTTGTTTTCTTCCATCCTCTTCTTGCTACTGCTGTTGAATGACAAAGTCTTGTTCTGCTTCTTTTGCTGTTGTATAAATGTCTATAATTATTCTTTCTGTATCTGTCTAAAATCTTTCACCCAAGGTAACAAACGAAAAATCATCAAACTTAAGGGAATAAAACAGAAGAAGGGAAACTCTCAATTATTTAATGTATTAAGGGAATACGGGACGGCAGAAACCAAAGGTACCCACATAAGAGGCAAACAAGGGCAAGAATCCACAGACGTACTCTTGGAATTGAGATCAATTGACACACCCTACCCCATCTCTCAGATTAAGTCCATGTGGGAAATTCTTTAGACTTGACGAATATAAAATCAAACCTAAATTATGTAGTAGTTGCAAAGGATGGGGACTCCAGAACAAGAACAAATATCACTTCCGACCAAGATGCGACAAATGTGGAGGAAAATACGCAGGGAAATGCAATTACCAAGGGCCAAAATGTGCCAACTGTCTGGAACCTCATCACCCTTAATCTTCGGACTGCCCTGTTACCATCAGGGAAGTGGATGTTACGCACTTAATGGTAGAACAAAACATACCATAGCATAAGGCTAAAGCACAAGTACCAATCAAGAGAAGAGAGAAACCAGCAACCACAACACAAACCCATGCACGCCACATAACTACATCCCTTGTAGGAAAAAAAAAAACACTCCACAAAGTAACAAAACACCCCTATTTCCAGGAAAAGAAACCAGTAGAAATAGTAATAACACCGGTACCACATAATCCAAACCTGAACAGCACCAAATCCACTGTACTAGACAAAATCCAAATACCAACAACACAAAAGTAACAAACAAAGCATCTGAAACAGTAAAAAAAACACATGATCATTCTAGAAATCTAGCAGACCTCGTAAAACCTCAATATCATTGGTATATAAATAAGTCAAATACTCATATCATCACAACGAATACAACCCACTCTAGACCTACCATCAACATAGTTAATTACACCAGGGATTTACTGGATGGGGTACTCGAACCATCATAAAACAATAAAATCTCAGCCCATCAACTCCATTATGTGCAAAATATTAGACAAATATTTCCAATTTACGGAGTTATAACACACGAAATAAACATCAATAATAAACCCACAGAAATTCAAAATAATATAGAAATGAAAAAGCAACTTCATATTTGGCGTGTAACTGCTGGGGTATGCTTAGATACATCTCCGAATTGAGACTTAATCTTATTAAAGAAACACATAAACCAGACATTAAATGCTTATAGGAAATTAATCTAAACACAAACATGAATTACTCTCCGAAAATCCCGGGATACTCTACAGGATATTTCAAAAAATGAGCCAATGGAAAGAAGGGGGGGGGGGACTTGACAAACTTTGTCAGTGACTCCCTCCTTAGTAAGGTAGCATGGAATCCTCATCCTCCGCACGACCCACAGGAAAAAATAGAGTACCAATCTATTATTATAAACACAGGGTAAACAAAATTTTAATGGTTATTACCCTGAGAGGAACCAATTATTATCTGTCGGTACTTATCAGTCTGTGATAGGTTCCCAAGACACGACCATGTAATCATATGCAGAAGATTTCAATACTCATCGTGAATAGTGAGGAGACAGCGCCTTGATAAAGGAGGGAGAAACATCGAAAACTTGGTCACGCAGGCCAAACTAGTAGGTTAAACAACGGTGCCCGTACTAGAATCAACTCAGATAACATAGCACTCTCAGCAATAGTCCAAAAAAGCTGAAATTGCTGATTGGGAAGTGGATCAAGTAAGCACTCTAGGAAGTGATCACTTCCCAATACTGATAACCTTCAATATGTCAACACATAACAGCATCTCGAATAACACCCCTAGGTCGAGATACGACAAAGCTGACTGGGTTACCTTTCAAATTATCTGCGAGGGCATGAATGAAAACCAGGTGCACGACAATGCATATATATTCAACAACAATATTGTTGAAGCGCTGACCTCAGCATTCAACATTCCCAAAATGGGGGGAGGGCAGAAATGTAAAACAATCAGTCATTTGGTCGAATGGCGAATGTATGAAGGCAATCAAGGTCCAGAAGAAAGCATTGAAGAAATTCAGACACTCCAGGCTTTCATCAGTTTTTCTAATATACAAAGATAAAGAAAAATTAACCCAAAAGGTCATTCTTACCGCCAAACAGAAAACTTGGACAGATTTCTGTTCATCGTTAAACATCAGAACAAATGCTAAGCATGTCTGGGATAGAATTAAATCAATTAGGGGGAAATCTTCTCACTCGACCTCTGAAATCCTAGGAACAATCGACAACAAAATACAAACAAGTTTGTAGGGATGAGCAGCAATACAATCACTCTACCATATTCCAAAATCGCCGGAAAAGGTAAAAACGAAATTCCCCAACATTTTCATAGACCAAGGACAGCAATCAAGTCCTTTGAATGTAGACTTTACAATCCAAGAATGGAGAAGGGCACACCACAGGAAAAGCGCCACCTCTCCCGGAGAGGATAAACTGGGATATAAGGTCTACCAAAATCTCCCCGAGAAAACGGAGCTGCTGATATTGGATCCTTCAAAGCGATCTGGAGAACCGGGGAAATTCCAAATGATTGGAAACAGGCTACAGTTATTCCTGTCCCGAAACCAGGCAAAGATCCCGCAGATCTAAACTCATACAGACCCATTTCACTAATAATAACATATACAAAATCATGGGGATTTTGATTAATAATAGACAAAAGCACCACCCGAAAGTAATAAATCAATATCCCAAAACCACAGACGCTTTCGCAACAAAGGTCAAAACTAGATCAACTTATTAGGCTTGAATCAAGCATTAAATTGGCATTCAAAGCAAAGAGGAAATGCGATCGAAACTTAATCGCTGTCTTCCCTCGATCTTGAGAAAGCTTAAGTTCTAATATGGGTTAAGGACCGAATTGCTAAACGAAGACGTTATGGATCAAAAGACCGCATCCACAAATGGATATCTGACTTTCTGACCGCTTGGAAAATCAAGACAAGAGTGGGAGACCAACACTCAGACACTTTAGAACTGGAAAATGGGAAGTGTTCTGAATTATATAGGAGGCGCCGTAGCGGACAACAGCTGGTCCAAAGAGAAAGTTGCAGTTGAAATTTCGATGTCGTAGGTCGAGAAATCCAATATCACGTGATGGAAGTAGTATAGTAATAGGCTGATCTTAAACCAAATGCGGGTTCTAGACCAGAGGTCCCACCCCCTTCAAAATAAATATATTCTGACATTTTTTTCACCACCTCAGAGACCCCCTCTTCTAAATTTTCCACCCTCCAAATTTCAGTAAACCAAAAGCGGATTCTAGATCAGAGACCCCACCCCACCCCCACCCCAAATTTGTCGGAGAAAGAATAAACCTTTTTTGATAGAAATTTCATATTGAACAATGAAATATTATATAATATGTATCATTATAATCCAATAAGACATGTTGGATTTGATCTAACAAACAGATTTTGTAAAGAGATTTGATTCAATAAAATCAGCCTCAAGTTATACTGGCATAAAACCTAATATAATAAGTAATTGTATCAAAAAAGTTGGTTACCATATATCACCAAAATATGGGTCAGTATGGTTGTTCGCAACTGAAAATGACGAACGAATAAGAGTTTGGTCAGACATTTATTGACAATATGGTTGATATTTTATTTGATAATGATATTTCTAAACTAAAAGACAAAAAATAAAAAGCAGCGGTGACGTTCGGTCTACCATTCCACTGGGGTCCCTTCTGCCGGTAAAGCTCATAAGGTCCTAAGAGTCCCTTTCATAGACATACCCCCAGGCGAATTCCTAAATATCCGAAACTGAAACTTTAGAAACTCAGAGGGCTGTTTATTTTGGGCACTCAAAGCATACCCCCAGGCGAATTCCTAAATATCCGAAACCGAAACTTTCGGAACTCAGAGGGCTGTCTATTTCAGTGTAAAGACCTGTCTTATGGTCCACAGGCACCTTATTGAGACTTTTTTTGTCCGGCGACATTCTTTCTGAATGTCCTTGTATGGGGTACCCTTCAGTGAGGTCACAAGGTCACGAGCTCACATCACCCTGCTGTTTATGTTTGGACGACACAACATATAATCTTAATTAAGTACGGCACAACCCCTTGTGAACTCCTAGATTGTCAAACAACATTCTAGCAAGTTCAGTGAGTATACATATAAATTTATCTTAAGAAACAGCACATACATAAACTTATCCTGGGGGACGACACAACACATAAACTTATCCTAAGAGACGGCACAAACATAAACGGAGGATTTACCTACGTCCAACAGATTTTGTACACTCTCTCCATGATAACCCCGAGGAGTGTGCAAAAGTATTATCATTCTGTTGGGCTTCGTACCCCAAATTATCTTAGAAAAATGGCATCAAAATCGCCTCCACTGACTATGTCAATCATGGGAATCGAACCACATACCTTGAGTACGAGAATCTAACGCTTTAGCATTAGACCACAGACCTATTTATATATACATGTTCACAAATTATTATATACTTACCAGTTACCAAGCAGGAAATTTCGCATTACATTTTCTGATTCTGAAAAACGTTATTATAAATGAATCGGGAAATCAACGATACATCTGCTTTGGTAAAATATAAATTTGTTTGTACAGAAAAACGAAGCTTTAATATAGCGGCTGTATACATTACAAGCGTCTTCCGCAGTCTGAAAAATCGATAGTGGGTTTTTCCGAGGCCGTGAAGATTCCATGCACCAAAGTGAAATTAATACAGAACATCTGTTTCATAGCTGGAAATTTCGCTGGCTATCTAATCTGCCTAAGTCGAAATTAGACATATGTATACAGTAATTCTAACGTCTTTGAACGATAGAAAGCAAAATTGTTACATCAGATTTGTATGCATGTTAACTATGACCGATAATCAAAATACGATTTAAACTAGCTGGAACGGTATTATCTCCCTTTCAAACATAATATTTTTCATTGAGTAACGTCAAATTTTAAAGTTTTGCACAAAATTGGGAAAATTATAAATAATTTTCTAACAGACACTGGTGTAATGCTCAAGTGCTAAAGTATTAATTCCACTTTTGCAATATCTTTTATCATCAAAATTGCTTAGTCCACGTTTTATTATTGTATCTGTCTCGAGCTTGTGAAGATTAGTTCTGATTACATTTGTCTTAATAAAACTGACATTATTGTTTAGTGCGTTTTAAAATCGTTAAATTTCATACATTTTTGGACGTATCCACGAGGAATACTTTTCGCTTTCTTTGTCAGTTTATTATCGTCGAGAATTAAGGCGTACATTTTACTTCGAAGTCCAACAAACTCTCTCACCGGAACAAACATAAACTCATCTTTCATTTTGCCAATAACTTTTTTATTCGTATTATCATGGAATCCACTACTAGTCGGATAATCTGATAAATCAAATAGGTCACGGTATTTATAAATATCCTCAAAGACATCTTCGCATTTTATATTATAAACTAGCGAATTTGTATCAGTAAATAGCAACTCCGAATCTGGCCACTGCGTTTTGGTAAAATTATAGTGAAAGTCGTACATTAGCCACTTTAATATATCAAGTACAGCTGCACCAACATATATTGGTTTATTTAACTTTAAATTTGTCTTTCGTCGTTGTATTGCAACAAGATTTTCATTAAATATTTTTATGCTGACAAAACCATCATCGTTAACAAATTTATTTCTGCGATTTTATATCATTTACAATTTCTATCGAAACTCGCTTTCGAATATTTTCCATTGTCTTTCAAAAAACTGAGTTATTCATTAACTTAAAAAAGTTTTTCTCAAAGTCGGTCTTAGCCACAGCACGACGTTTGGTATTTAAGTCAATATAATTTAACATCCACCTCGATTGATTAAATTTTAGCACACGATGGACTTTTCTCAGAATTAGTCCAGCGTCTACTGCTTGTTTTAAATTTTTGTAATGTATCACGTAATTTCTTTTATTTAGCAAATTTGGAACTAGCTTATTAACAATGGAATTTTTTGCTGTTGTCATGTCTCGTTGTTCAGGTGATAGTAAACTGTAATCTATCATCATCGATTCTGCACAAAATGGGTAGTGGTTGTGTAGATCATGTAACGAACTAGGGCAATCTAGATCAACTTCAACAAAATAACTGACATCGGAAATTTTTTTTTTCACTTACTTTAAGAAATTGATCTGGAGATATCCAATGAAATCCACCGCACGGCATTGGCTCTGACATTGCATACCCATACGAATTGACACAATCTAGATAAATAATATAACTCGACGGGAGATTTTTATCATAATTTTTTAAATATTTATTATTAGCTACTGCATATTTTTTTTTTGTTATAACACTAATTTCGCCTCTGATACCTTTTTCAATAAAATTAAACATATCGACGTCTGTTAAGAGATCTAATTCTATTTTGCTTGTTTTTAGTAGAGCATCCCACGACAGCCCCGGAGCAGAATAATACCAACAAGGATCTAGTCCATAATTGCTGTAGCTTACTCGACGAAAACTTTCAAAAACATCTGCTAGTAATAAAACATCTGTTTTCAAATATATATCGTGATAAACACCAAATGTTTTACAACTAAATTTATTCCAAATATTTTGTGCATATTTGTACTCGTCGTCTGACACATGTTCACCTTTTAGCTGCGAGTAAAATTTATCTTTGCTCGGCAGAGAAGTTTCTTCAAATCTGCTCCAGTCGCGAGATACTCATATGGAAAGATACCTTTTTTGTCAGGTCTATATAGTTTTCACCAAAGCAACTTTGCAGATTATTAAAAGTGCTACAACCTTTTACGAGCTCATCTAATGATGCTGCCATAAATTGCAGACTGTCAATAAAACGTAATTTTCCGAGAGTAACTGACATATATTTTTCAAAATTATTTGGTATACATTTTATCTTATTATTTAGTTTTAGTTTAGATTTAATTTCCTCGTTGCCAAAAGCTTCTACAATGATATGACTATCGTAGCCACGGAAATTATGTAAAACGACAGGTATAAACTTTGGTGCATGAAATTTTAAATTGCAATTATTATGAGCTGCCCCACTGTATTGCCCAGTTAAATGACAGTGATCACGAACTTTATCTTGGACTCCGTTTGAGTCTACTAAAGATTTTTCGCAAATATGACAATTAACCGCTTCATTAAATTCAAGTTGTTCCTTAGATGTTATTTTCATTGGAGCTGTCTTAAATAATTTGTTAGAAATTTTATTAACATCGTCTATAAGATTTTTTAGTAACCATACCGCCGGACTTTCACCTCTGTATAACTTTATTGGACATGAAAACTTATCGTCGACGCAACAAACTATTTTATAAGCTACTCCGCAAGAAACATGTTGCTGTACTTTTCTTGTACTTGATTTATTTAGATCATTTTCAGCGCCAGCCACTGGAACGAGTAGGCACTCAAAATCCGCATAAATAACGAAAGGTATATTTAGCTTATGATCATAATTTTTAAATTTCAAGACTTTTTCTTTTTCGCCGGGCATAGTTATTCTTTGAACGTTGACAGTATCTGAGATGCTCCTGTAGTTTCTCATTCTTACAAAAACCCTGCAAACATCTGTAACAGAAATATTTTTTTTTTTATTTTTATTATACTGACCGCCAACTAAGCCGGTAAAGTTTTTTATCCAAACGTAATGCCCTTTATAAAATAATAAATTTATTGTCTTTTGTGTAGCAGTCTCTGAAATATACCTTGGGTAAACATTTTCTCGCTCATCTAGTCCGAAAACATTTACTGAAATATTGTTTTCTTTTTCAAACTTTGGTATCTGATTTTCTGCCACTGGACAAGTTATTCCGTTAAAATCTAGTTCGTCTTTGTACGGCAAATACTTTTCAGTTCGGTCAATTCAAATTTCCAACCTGACCCAGATGAAGTAAATTCCTCCAATTTTTTTATTTATTTCTTGGTGTATTTCAGCGGCGACAGAGGAAATATTTGTTCCAGTTAATATTTTTCGTGATTTAGCTGTTAAATATGGCTCAGAAATTTCTTTGTCGAAACTTGTATTTTCAAAGATTATATCAAATATATCTTTCTCGATTGCGTGTAACTTTGATAAAATCAGATGATACTGAACTATTAGCTTGATACTTTTGTGAGCTGTAAGTTCTTTAGATACAACAGGTTGTAAACGATGATATAAATTTGTGGAGTTAAAATTTGCTAAAACAGTTTGATTATTAAATTTGTAACTCTTGTCGTATCCGGAAAATGCTGTAGCAATTTTTTTCTGCTTTGATAATGCTCTTCTTAGCAATATCGCGCAATTTTAACATTATATATAGTATTTTTATATTTAATGAATTTTTTTACTTATTTTTTAATTAGAGATATAAAATCCCTATAGTATAATGACATAAATTTTGAGATATATTAGAATAACAGCGGAAGAGCAAGAAACTTATCATGTTCGCCCAAAGTACAACTTATATGCTGCAAATGCAATTGGTTCAGTTATTTGTAAAAAAATCTAAAAAATCTGTAGGAAACCAACTCCGGCTGGTATGATAATTTCAGTAAAAAGAGATGATACAGATATCACCGAAATGTTTAGAAAAGATTTTGTCTATACTTTGTTCTGTGATGATATCCCAGAAGAACAGCGAGTCTATCGAGTAAATAATTCAATAAACGATGATAATATTGAGAATTTAGCTTTACAGAACGAATTTCAACCTCATCCAGTATTAGATTTATATGAGGCAAATGATCGCGGTATTATTCGAAATGTAAAAACAAAAAACATTATTGGACATTTGAATAAAGAAGGTTATTTACATGTGATGGTGCGTGGAATAAAAACAGATTTTGTTCATTATAAATCACATCGTTTTGTATATGATGTTTTTCATGGTACTATTTCAAATAATTTAGCTATCGATCATATTAACAAAATTAAAACAGATAATAGGATTGAAAATTTAGATTTAGTTGCACCAAAAGAAAACACCAAACGAGGAACCGGTTCCAATGGTTCCAATTTAAAAAATCCAAAAAGATCAGTTGTTAAAGTAAATCTGGAGACTGAAGAAGAAATAAAATTTAAATCAATTTATTCTGCTGGAAAATATCATAAGATTGATTGTCGTGCAGTAAAATTTGTGGCCGACGGAATACACAAATCAGCAACTTCAACATCAACATTTGATAGATTTAATTTCAAATATGACGATCAATGATGTTTCTTAGTTCGGTTTTAGTTAAGCAATTATGTGCAAACATCAAAATATCATCTTTATCAAATTTTAATGTTAAAAATGAACTTTCATTAAGTTTATTTTTTTCTGCCTTGTTAGGAGAATTTTATCAGATTCGCATTGCATTATATTCACATTAACCAAATATGCACTATCACCGGACAGACATTTTCGAACTGCTTCGGCTAGTTCCTTGTAATTTAATATATTAACTTTCTGATGATATTTAACTTCTGGAGATTTTGTTTCACTGGCTATTATTATTTATAATTAGATAAAAGTATATTATAATATGAACTTGATTAAGCGACTTGCTGATATATACGCGGGAGATTATATCGCCACAAAATTACCAATAATGTTGCCAATCACTAACAACAAAGTCACCGACAAATTTTCTAGCTATAACGAAGATGATATTTTGTACGACAACAATGACGACGATGAAGTAGTTGCTGTCGCTGACAGAAAAAATTACACCAGACCGACAACTGGACGATATAATGTTAAGTATCACATTGCTAAAAAAATAATAAAATTTAATTTTACAGTTACCGAGCAACAAATATTTTGGCAGCTTATCAAACCTTTTTTAAATATAAAAATAACTGGCTATCAAAGAAATATAAAATATGATTTTATTTTTGTTAAAATATTTAATTTAATGCCAGTTGATAATACAAGAAAATCACATTTAATTTCGTTATGTAAAACTATCAGATGTAAATCTGAACTTGTAAAGTTCGAAAAAATTTATAATAATATTATTGTATCGACTTATTTGGCACCCAGCTATTAAATTTATTGCTATATCCTCTCCATTTAACTAAACTTTTATCGCCGCGCTTTCTGATAACTTTTTCAATAACAAATATATCTTGGGAAGTTTTCTGAAGTTCTTGTTCAAAAACACTACTAGTTATGGGCTCACGCAATAAATCCTTCAGCGCGTATGTTACAGGTATTGTTAAAAGTACTTTATCAACAACAAATACTTCTTCGCTACAGTTTGGAGTAAATCCTTTTTCAAATGTTTTTTTTTCGTCAGAGAAATTCTAACTTTATCACCAACTTTAAATTTATGTCTGCGATACATGTTTTCGTTCGCCAATATCGGATTTTTAATTGCTTCATTTGGTGACGCGGAAAGGGATCTGTATTTTGTGTTATTATATTCGTCAACAATGTTCTGTAAATTGTCAATAGATTTATTTGTATTTTTAGCTGATAAATACTTATGGATTTTTCCGTTTAGTGTGCGATTAAATCGCTCGACGACAACGCTTTTACCTTCATTTCCTGTAACATATTTTTTGATATTATTTTGGAGCAAAAACTGCTCGAACTTTTTATTAAAAAATTCTGCTCCGTGATCAGTCCAGATCCTATTTGGTTTTCTTTCTGTAGTTGTTATTATTTGTTTTAGTGAATCAGTTATCGACGTTCCTGTCTTGTCTGAAACTGTAACACTAAAAGCATATTTACTAAAAACATCTATGACATTAAAAAGATATATCTTATTATTGTTAAATTCAGCTGGATTTGACACATCAACTAAATATATCGCCCAGATATCGTCAACGGCATTTGCGACAACTTTACGTCGCGGAAACTTTTTTTCTTGGTTTGTGTAATTCAGCTGCAGGATCATCATACAATTCCTTTCCAAGTTCAAGTTTATATTTTGCTCCAATAAAACCCTGCACTAACTTTCGGTCAACCCTTTCTCGCATATTTATCGGTTTCATATCATGAAGTTCGTCTAACATTATTTTATCGCAGCCTTGCTTAATCTTTTTCGTTGTCCCGGTAGCAGATATCATGGCGCATTGCTATCTCATCAACTTGATTGTAAGGCTCTTGTCCTGGCAGCGGATTATCATTTTCATCTAGTTGTTTATCCAGCGGATTATAAGGTCCAGTATATTTATGGCCTGGTAATGTCCAACCGCCTTTTGGTTTCGGCAATTTGCCAATTACTTTATGTATGTCTATACCTGTTGCAATTATTTCTCTGTTGTTGCATTGTTGACAGTATATGACAATTTTATTTTGCTCAAGACATAAATCTCTGTCAGAATCGCATTTGCATATCATTATTTATTTTCAGATTTATAATAATATTTGTTTTCAGATTTATAATAATATTTGTTTTCAATCGTCTACTAAAATAACCTTGTCAACGCATCCAGCTCCGGACAATTTTCCTCAAAAACATACTTTTTCTTTTTCCAGAAATTGCGCAAATACTTTTTAGCATGATCCTGTTGTTCTTTGTTTTTTCTGTTGTTTCATTGATATTTTCTGTTTTAGCTTTACATTTGAGACAATATGTTGACATTATATACACAAGTTTAGATAAAATTACTAGTAATTTTACAAGTTTAGATAAAATTGGCAAAATTACCTGTTAGAAAATTATTTATAATTTTCCCAATTTTGTGCAATCTCATCATTGGCGTGAGAAGGGTGCTTGTCAAACTGTAAAATAAATTTTAGAAAATCTGAGGCAGAGTTCTTCAAACTCGCGGACATCTGTTTATAAACATCACGCAATAATATCCACAAGCTGATGTTCCAATAGGTTGAAGTTGATTGGACGAATAATTTATTATTTTATATTTATATATATATATATTTTTTATTGCGTCGCTCGGTGGAATTCCAAATGAATCAAAATAGTTGTTATTATAAACAGCTACCCAATGCGTGCTAGATCCGTCGTTGAAATCTTGTATATTTATCACACATGATCCCGCAGTTGGTACAACGCTAAGTTCATCTTTGGAATAAACTCCGTGGAAATTTTTTACTTGTTTTAGCTTATCAAGTATATCAAAGTTACTTAACGGGGCCGCAGGAGATTTCATCTCCGTGTGCCCGGTAATGTTAGTCCTCGGCCGATTCCCAGTAGATTTGGCAGTAGACTTCCCGCTACTCCCGCCAGCAACGGTCCTATAAATCCGCCTTTGTTTGTTCTTCGACGTCGCGGTGTCTTTTTTTTCGTTCTCTTTCCTTTTGCTGTTTTTTGTCGTGGCATTATATTTATCAGTCACATAAAATTAAACTTGCAAAATTGGGAAAATTACTTGTAATTTTCTGAGTAAATTTTAACTGAAAGTTTTTTTTATACCACTGCCCTCAACTGCTTTTTTGTTGCGCCAGATACTGCTCCAGACGCTGCTGCTAATCCTAATGTACCCAAGACCAGCAAAAGTTTTGGTATTAACGTTCTGGCCATTACAGATAGTGCCGGACCAAAGAAACCGCCGTGTTTTGCCATCGCAGTTATTTGTGTGGCACTTAAATTTAAAACAAAAAGTTTGCCGCGGTTATATTTATTTACTTGTTTTTTGGTTAACATTAATTTTGTTAAAGTACCCAAAGCACTTTCAGTGTTAGGTTTTATTTTTAATGATACATGCCTCTGCTTTGCAACAGCAGCTGCTAATTTTTTAACTTGACCATCAGTCAGATATATTTCTTTTACAATATATTGTGTCATCTTATATTAAAGTTGTAGATTAAACTAAACTTGTACTGACATTTTACCTCCAACAGAGTCAATTGTTAAGATCTATCGCTTATTGCTGGCGCGTACACGTACAACTGTGCTACTGGAACTGCTCCTAATGTCCAGGTAATTTCAATATCAGCTGTTGAGTCGACTGCTCGCTCGCTATGCTTACTAACATCAAAATAAAATATTGGGCAAAGTGTACGAAATTCCTCTACTGATATCTGGGATCCGTCTCCAACATCCTGATATTATTGCATCGCGTCCATAAAATACACATAAGGTCGAGTAATATTTTTATTAGCGTCATCTGCAAAATTACATTCTATCGCTCGTTCTGGATATTGCTTTGAATTTATTCTAGCATATATTCGTCTAACATCAGCGTTATCAAATATTGCATTATTTTGTTGTTGGTTACCACGTTGCGCTTGCCGTTGAAATACAACAAATAATTGCCTCGGCAGTTGTTCACTTGATGTTGTAACTCGCCATGTGTATTCGGTAGTATCTGGAACTGCTGTTTGATATATTTTTTGTTGCTGAAAATGAATTTTGTTTGTGCGGTGTTCAAGCATATTATTTAATTCTGCCATTTGAGTGATTGATGGTGTTATTCGTGGCATCCACAGCGCAAGTTTGTTCATGATAAACTGTACATCAGCTCCGCAAGCCCGAAATAAACAGTCGTTCTGTTCCGATCGATCTAAAATAAGTGTATGTTTAACTCCACGAAATACTTTATTGTAGTTGCGACAAAATCCAAATACTGTACTTAACGGTAACATCATTGTAATTTGACGTGATGCTGCTGCAAGTGCCTTTCTTCTGGTATAACCTTCGCTGTAACGTATATTTTTCTGATGATAGGAAATGAATTATTAATCAAATCTAACATTGCAACGCCGTCAGCAGCTGCTCCTGGTGGTGTTATACCAAGATTATTACAAGCTGCAGTAAGTGATACTCTTGTAGCTGCATCACCAGCGGCTGCACCTGGTTCGACTATACCTAACGCAGCAGCATTAGCAATAAGAAAATCTCTTACAATTGGAAAATCTGCAGCTGAATTAGCACCATGTGCTAAAACAGGTGTACCTCCAGCTGAAAACTCAGACGATGCCATAAAACCAGACCCACCACTTCCAGTATCTTTAAACCACATCATATTAGTTGCAGTTGATCTGGAGTAATCGTCGGAAAATGAAATAGTATTTAAGATTGTACTTACAACTTGTAAGTGACTTGAAAGACCCTCAACAGTTTGATTGGCCAGCTGATATCTGGCACTTTTAAATAAACACCAGCCATCATTTATAAGAGCTACTTCTGTGTTAGCTGCAGTTGCAACAGGTACATTAGCTATTGTCATAATCTGGCCACGAACTTCCAATTTGCCTTGTGTGGCAGCAGAAATACGTCTTCGTCTCGGGTATTAAATGTTCTGACACCAGTTTTATTTGGTTCATTAGAATTTTCGTCGAGATATTCAATATACTCAAATTCTGTTACAGTGTTGTCGGTGTCATAAGTTTCTGATAAATCGAGATAATTTTTAACAGACATTTTTTATTTATTAAATTATATAAAATTGTCACTGCGGTGCTGTTGCTTTAGATATTAACTTTTGTATAATCTGCTCGCCGTTTGGTGATAAAAGTTTTTTTGTTCTTGTTATCATAGCACGTTGAGTTTCTTTTGCTGGAGCGATTTCTGATATAACTTGTTTAATTGTTGGTTTCTGAGTAATTTTATCAGTTATTTTTGTCCCACCGCAGTTCCAGCAGCAGATGCGGCTCCAGTTGCAAAAGCTTTTGGCGCATCAAGTGCAATTGGTGCAACTTTATGCGCGATTCCTGGAACGTTTTCAATAATTTTAGTAAATATTTTTCCCAAAAATCCACCAATAATTTTTGTTTGGTAAAATTTTATTTTGTTTCATTATATCTGAGGTTGCATAAAACAATAACTTTGTTATTGTGTGCGTAAGTGCAAATAGTAAGTAACAACCTCGTTATTCAGATCCAGCTGTCGTCCAGATTGATCTGTCAACTGCATATTTATTGCTGTTATTTGATTTTCAACATTTAGCGGATAATAAATAACTTGCAGTGGACTAATTTGCATGAGCGATCCCGGTGGAACATCTGGTGAAAAACTATATATTGTTTGTCCTTTACTACCCTGGGCTGAGTAAGATCCAGATGCAATGGAGCAATTTATCAGTATTGTGTTTACGTCAGTTATATTTACTGGCAGATGACCGTCATATGTTATAGTTTGTTCTGTGGTTGATCCATATTGCTTGTGAGTAAATCCAATCAGCGACGCTATGCTTGTTGCTGATGAAAAATCTATTATCAAATTATGTTTTAATGTTATTCTGGCGCGTAATGTGTTATAATTTGGTGTTAGTTCAAAATTGTCTGCAACTCCTCCATTTTTCGTTATTAATTCGCGTATCGTCTAATTTAAATCAGTTACGTTGTAGGCTTCCTGTGGAATTTTAATTGATTTCCACGTTGGTCCTGGAGCTGGAGTTTAAGTAAAATCAAATTCATCATTAACACCAGTTTTCACGTTAGCCATAGAATGCCAACATGTACAAGAAATTAGTCCAATTTCATTATGTTTTTCAGTATCAATTTGTATTGGCGGAATATAATTTACTAAAAAATTTGCGCTATCTTTCGCGTTAGATATCGCGTTACCTTTCGCGGCCGTACTAGAGTCTAGTAATAATGTTGTTGACATTTTTTATATAAAATTGTTATATTAAATCGTTCTGGTTTATATTAAATCATTATGCAAAATTAACATTTACAAAATTAACATTTGCAAAATTAAGTCGTTGCGATTTATATTAAATCGCTATGTAAAGTTTCGTATTCATCAGATGTTAATAAATTTTCCGATCTTAAATGATCAAGTATATCAATAATTTCATTGTCAATTTTAGCGCCAACATTTCCAGCTTCTTTTGACGATATCAGCAGCATTAATCTGCCTATCATTTCGGCAGTTGATGCAAATATTTTTACACCTTTTCCAGTTTTTTATTCATGCGAATATTCTCATTAAATTCAAATTCATCATAAAAATTTACATATTTGGATTTTCCAGATCAAATTTCTTCGCCGCAGATATTAAATTAATAGCAATAACACCATTTCTAGCTTGTTTAAAAAATGTTTCAAGATCTTCTCCTTTAGCTTCTTCAGTTTTATCATAAGCTTTCTTTCCATCGTTATAAATATCATCTAATTTTTTAATAAAATCATCATATTCATTTCATGACCATTTATTAATATTATCAACATCTTTAATATTATTTTCTTCCATAAAAGTATCGTAATCGGATTTTGTTATTTTTTCTTCTGTCATTTTTTAAATTTGCTCTTTACTTTTAGTTTCCCCTGGCGATATAACTAGTGGTTTTTCAATCTCCGCTTGTATTTCAGTTCTAATATACTTTTTTTAGTTTTTTAGCATCTTTTATGCGATTTTCATCATTTATTTTAAATTTCCTATGAAAATTCCAACTTTTACCAAACCCTGTTGGTCTGTTCTCAACTGCTGTTTTATGAAATACGCCAGCAATAACACCGACTCTAATTTTATCAGAAAGTTCAGTCATATGATCTTCTTCATTAGGTTTTTCTAATTCGGTATTAGACGTAAAGCTATCTGTCATCATTGTATTTAAATCAGCAATAAGTTTATCATACCTTTCTTTCGACCAAGTTTTTATATTATCAATATCATTTATATCATTTTCTTTTAAAAATTCACGATAATTATCATCAGTTATTTTATTATATGCTTTTTCTCGATAAAATCGTCTTTGTTCGTCAGTACTTAAAAACTTTATCGTTCTCTCACTAATATCCTCTAATTTTTCTGATAATTTTCCAAGTAAACTTCTAATCTCATGGGAAGTTAATTCTGCTAATCTCCTTTCAAGTAAAAGTGGATTATTAATCAGTCGATTTAGTTCAGTTCGTCTAGCAGCAGGATCAGCAATATTTTCTACAAGAGCCTCAGCCAATCTTCTTCTTTCCTCATCAGATCTACCAATAATTTTTGCAGCAGCTTCTTCTTGTTGTTCTTTAACAATGCCAACTAAACCTTTTTCCTGTAGTCGCTTAAGTTCTTCTTCTGACAGTGGCTTAGTTTCAGGTTGTTTCCCAAGTAGTGCTTCAGTAACTGGTTTGAGAATTGTGGCTGTTGTTTCTGCAGCAGTTATTTGTCCACGTCGTGCTTGCTGTACTCGCTGCTTAAATGCTGCTTGAGATTGAGCAAGTTTTCTTTAGATCTTCTATATGTTTTCTGTATTTTGCTCGTTTGTCCATTTTATTATATATAAATTTTATAAAATTAAGACTATCGAAAACAAAAACTTACTGCAGATAATTTTCAATACAACAGCGAAACATTTTAGTTGGATCATGTGTAAGTTTATCAAATAAGAAAAAGTTATATTTATCCGCTGTCGCTTTATGATATAATTCAATAAATTTATCTTTTGTCACATCGCCACATTGCTCGTTTGCAATATTTTAAACGTCAACATTGTCCAGTCCCGGAAATAATATAAAACAACCAGTATTTCGCCGAATAAATCTGTCGACGTTCTAAAAACCTTGGGCTAAATAAACAGAATTACATTCCTTATTACGCGATAGTGAAAAATATGATCTTATTTTATTCATTTCTACATTGTTTAGCGGAACATCGTCAAAAACAACTATTTTATGTTCGGACGAATCAAGTTGATTAACTGGAACAAGTTCTTCTGGTTGTTTGATAATAAAAAATTCTTCACCAGCATCAAGATCATCACGAAGTTTGTTATTATATTCGTTAAGTAGCTCGTACTTATCTTGCTGTGGATTAATTGTATAAATATAAACTAGATCGAAGTTAAAATTATCGCCCAGCAGTAAATTCATAAGCAAATTTGTTTTTCCCGACCCAGTTCGTCCAACAATAAGATAATGACCATCTGGAAGTTCATTGTTATGTTTATGTTTCACCAACCGCTCTGTATCAAAATTTAATATAGGTGATTTTGCCATTGTTGTTATACATTTTATGTTATATTAAACTGACTAATGGTAACAATTTTATGTTATATTAAATAAATAATGAGCTATTATACAAAATTTGAAACATTAATAGGAGATTCATCAGCTGTAAGTACAACAATAACAAACGGCAAGATTGATTTATCAGGTTATCCGAAAAAATCTGGCGACACAATGACAGGAAACCTGTTTATGTCAAATCAACGAGTACTAGATTTAGAAACAAAGTATCCGCCAATAAATGTTGTTAATACACAAGCTGTAAGTTATGCACAACTAAAATCCGTCGACAATAATAAACTAGATAAATCTGGCGGAACTTTAAGCGGTAACTTAGATATGTCAGGGAAAAAAATTATAAATTTGGAGACTGGATATCCACCAGCAAACTTAAATCAAACTCAAGCGGTGACATATTTACAGTTAAAATACGTGGATGATAACAAACTTGATAAAATCGGCGGAACGGTTACAGGTAATATTAACATGAAAGATAAAAAAATTATTGGGTTAGAAACTGTATATCCGCCAGAAAATGTTGATAACACACAAGCTGTAAGTTATGCGGAACTAAAATCTGTTGGCGATAATAAACTTAACAAAGCCGGTGACACAATGACAGGTAACCTGACGATGAGCAACAACTCAAAAATAACTGGATTACCGGCAACCCCAACACAAGTTAATGAAACTGATGCTATTAGTTATGCGCAACTAAAATCTGTTGACAATAATAAACTTAACAAAGCCGGTGACACAATGACAGGTAACCTTGCAATGAGCAATAACTCAAAAATAACTGGACTATCGATAACCTCACCACCAGCTAATGATACCGATGCCATTAGTTATGCTCAGTTAAAAGGAGCGTTGAACCCGTATTTTAAGAAATCTGGTGAACCAGTGACAGGCAATATAAACATGGGAGACAAAAAAATAACAACGTCATATGTTCCAGTAAGCCCCAATGATCTGACAAATAAAGCATATGTTGATAGTCCGTCTAGTGGTATAAAACGAACTAAAAACAATGTTGGGTATATTCCAACACTTTACAGGGAAAGTGATAACCGAGTTGGGTTTGAGGTAAGCGCATCATCATATTATCCTGAAAATTATCCTTATTACGCTTTCCCTGATAGACATGAGTGGACGACTAACGGAGAAGTTTAAAATTTTTGGATTAGAATTAAATGTCCTACTGCAGTCGCTATTTAGCAATTTGATTTGCGAGGTCGATTAAACTCTAGTGTTGGTCGAATTTATAATTGGCTGTTTGATGGATCAAACGATAATTCCACCTGGACAACATTATATAATACAACAAATACGTATATTTCAACAGCACAATATTTTACAGTCCCGACAGAAAACACTGTTAACAAGTACTGATATTTTCTATTGTACGTTGTCGCTGCTGAACATCCGTTTCCAGGACTAACAGCATTTCAAATATATACACTTGACGAACAAATTTAATCTAATGTTATAAAATAATGACAACACAATGGTTTATAGAAGTTGCGAGAGAATTTTATGATAATATTTTTAACCCCAGTAAAAATGTTGGGGACGTATCATTAGCGGCACGTGCAATAAATACCAGAAAAAAATTTTCAATTCCAATGATAAACTCTCCATTGTTAGAAGAAGAAAAAAATTTTGTTCGTGTTTTGCGTATGCGAGGACCACAACTAAAAGAAGCAAAAGAAAACTTTGATATTATAAGTAGATACTGCTATCCTGAAGATTGTTTGGAAGAACACAAACAAGTTGAGATCCTACTAAAAAAAATATTGCTCGAGCTTGATTTTGGAAATTTGGATTTGATAATAAAATCGGACTTAATAAAAAAATGAGCTTACGGTGAAAGAGAAGATATAAAAAAATCTGTAAACAATAACCATGATAGTCTCAACAGATTTGTGGAATCTAAAATAATAAGAATAAAAAGAAACAAGAAGTTATACAATAGTTTTTCAAAACGAGAAATTTTTAAGCATCTCGGTATGTACTACCACGACAAAGAAACCCTAATTAAAATCGTTACTATAGAACCAGACGCGGAGTTAATTATTAAAGTGTACATAAACGCAATTATGCCAATGATACGTAAAAAAAGGCCCAGAATTTGATCCGATTATTGTTGACAGATCTCTAAAGATAATCAAAGATTTTGACAATGAAATTAGTTATCTTAGTGACGATGAGTGAAAATTTTTTTTGATAAAGTCTATCAAACAAAGTTGGAAGTAAAAATTGATTCTTATTACGACATAAGTGAAGCAGATGATATTCCATTTCCGTCCATCCAGCGCTCCAGACAATTATCATTACGAAATTATTACAATGAAATCGAGAAAATATTCACACAACCATATATACATTTAATGTTTAGAGTATCTTCTTCTATTACTGGTCTGCTAACAATTGGACTAAGATTACTCAAAGAATTAATGCTAGCATATTTCGTTGTCGCATATGCAATTATCAGACAACATCTTGTTCTAAAAAATTTCACGTTAAATCAGATAAGCTTGGTATTAGGGTATATTGATGAAACAGAAAAAGATTACAGTAATCTAGTGAATGAAACAGATTTGTATGAAATTGAAGTAGGAAATACTTTTGATTCCTAAAGTTGGTTAAAGAAAAATGAGGTACTAACAGATGAACGATATAAGGATACTTCGTCAGATGTTTATGACAAATGCAGAATTTTTATAGCTGATCCTAACAATAATAAGTTCCGTGAGTTTCTTGATTCGATTGTTGGTACTAGAACTTTTGTTTTTGTATAAAATATTGTATAATGAAAAAACATATCATCGATTTCAATCACATTTCATAAGAAATTCCAAAACAAGATGTTGACGCACTAGTACAGTATTATAAATTTTATCATAAAAACCTCTGGTGTGTGAAGGAATGTTATAAATACTACCGTAGAATACTTCGAGTAATATCATATTTGCCATTGTTAATGACTAGCTCTGGTATAATCTCAAGTGCAGCATTATTAAATCCGTTTTTGCTGATAATATCTGGTGTTGGTGTCTCTCTTTCAACAGCATGTAAAAAGATTGAACCCAAACTTGAAACAAAAAAAAAAATTCTCGTAAAACAGCAAGTATCACTTACAAAAAATTACTTGATCAGATACGATCTTACTTGCGAGGTGTAAAATATAACATGGACGATTTAATACGCGAGTTTCGTATTATTGACAGTATCTTAACAGATATCCTACCAATGAGAGTCAGCAGGTATGAAAAAGATTATCATAAAATATGGTTACAACAGTAAATGTTTAGAAAAAATCTAGAGGTCTCCAATTTTTGGTAGAGGGGTGGGGGTCTCTGATCTAGAATCCGCTTTTGGTTTACTGAAATTTGGAGGGTGAAAAATTTAGGAGAGGGGGTCTCTGAGGTGGTGAAAAAAATGTCAGAATATATTTATTTTGAAGGGGGTGGGACCTCTGGTCTAGAACCCGCATTTAGTTTAAGATCAGCCTATTACTATACTACCATGGATCAAATTGCACGTCTTATAGGTCCATTTTCTAAATCGAGATTTTAGATTTTATATGTTGAATTATGCAGTGGTGGTTTAAAGTTCGATTTCCTATGTCGACGCTTTACTGTGTATATTTTGAATTACACAGCGGTGGTTGAAATTTCAATATCATATGTCGAGAATCATTAATTCACACACAGAATGTAACTGTTTGTGATGAAAGTTCCATTTCGTATGGCGAGTATTTAGATTTCATCTGTTGAATTTCACAGCAACGAGAAGCAGCCTCCTTGTTTACAAATAATGCGGTCCGTTCACGAGAGCGACCTCTAGCAAAAAAATTCATAGTAATTCTCGACCTGTGAATGATAACTTTCAAACTGTACATGCATGAAATGTAATGTCGCCTCATAATTGAATACAAGAATGATATATCTTAATACTCGATATTATTTTTAATTGTTAAAGTGGACATTGTGTAATGTTATTTTTAACACCAACACATCATTTCACCATATAAAAATAGCAATTCTGACAAGCACAATAAAATGTCCAACCACCGCTGTGTAATTCAACAGATACAATCTAAAAACTCAACATACGAAATGGAACTTTCAGCACAATCAATATGATTCAACATGTTAAATTGAAACTCTCGACATATGACATTAAAATTTCAACAATCTAAAGACTCGACATTGGACTCGAATTTTCAGCCAGCGCTGTGTAATTCAACAGATGAAATCTAAATAATCAACATATGAAATGGAACTTTCAACATAAACTCTTTGAACCAATTCGTAAATTAGGAATTCTCGACGTATGACATTGAAATTTCAACCACCACCGTGTAATTCGAACGACACAATCTAAAACCTCGACATAGAAAATATAACTTTCAACCATTACTGTTTAATTCAACATATACAATCTAAAATCTCGACCTAGAAAATAGAATTTTATGGACAAGAATTTTTTATACAACACGTGAAATTGGAATTCTGGACGTATAACATTAAAATTTCAACGGCAACGTTCTGATTGGACCAGATTTTGTCCGCTACAGATCCTCATAATTATATATTGTTTAACATTATGATTATTGACCTGTAACAGTCCAATGATCTAGATCGGAGAAACCTGTCACAGTTCGCCAATATTAGCAGTATCAGGAAAGCGGGAAGCACTTCCAGTGAAAGCGTTGTGGGCAAGCTATAAAAGGCTCTAAATTGGATTGGTCGACGGGCCGATAAATGGGGCTTTAGGATTTCCCCTGGGAAACTATAGTGGCCTTATTCTCTCCAAAACCAAAGCAATCTAGGGAATATCAAACATTATACTTAAACAACACAAAAATCATATTTGAAAAAGTAGCCAAAGGACAAGGTTTGATAAGGGCCGAACAAATCAAGATGGAACTCATACGGATAAAAGAAGTTGTTCTCTCTCTTCGTTCAATATGTGTGTTATACTTATCCATGGACGCTTGTAATAAAGAAATGTGACCATTAAAAACACAGAGGTTTTCACCTATTTTCGTTGTCGACAGACATTACAGCTAAAATGACTGTTTCAAGTTTATGGCCGAAAATTATACATCTAAAATTATACATTTGCACAGAGTATGCGAAACGTTCAATGATTTTATGCATTGGTCTCGCTTTTTATTCTACAACATCGTTCAAATAATGTGAATATTTACGTTATATATTGTTGATTACCTATGACATATATTTTCGTTTTCATTCGAAACGTTAACTTATGTTCATATTCAGAACTGACATGCATGCCAAGACCCGACAAAATCACCATAAAATAACAATTTATGTATTCCTTGATTACAAGTGACGAAAAAGCCGTGTAGGCATTTTATTCATTAGTAAAAGCCGAATGTTTCTACTACGCATAGTGATGATCCCAGGCCCGTACCCTCTCCCTCCCCCACCATTTTGAAAGTTCAATAGCATGTTTTTAAATTACTAACCTGCACATTATCCTGTTTTAGTTCCATATTTGTCAGAACCTGTTATGTTTAAATGCTTAAATTATCAATCGTAAAACACAGTTGCATTTATTTATTGCATGTTCGCCTCCAGCACCCCCCCCCCCCAACATGATTATTCCAAGTCACATACAAGAAGACGGAAAATAACTGTTACTAAATGTGTCTAACAGAATGAAAATGTAGGTTTGGCAGGTTCAAATCTACCCGAATATATAACATTTTGCTACATCTGATACAACTGAAGAATGTACTAAATAAAATATCTTAGATCGGTATGCCACATGGAAAAATGGCCCCTAATATTATGTCCATGTCTGTGAAATGCCAATAAATTTTCCTGAAGGCATACATATCTAAATCGTATCAGATGTTCAAAAACGAAATGTGTCATATTCCAGCATGTTAGACCCTGCTAAACCTACATTCCCTTCCTGTCCTCGGCCCCGGTTGGAGGGGGGGGGGGTCATCTCATCTCTGTCCGCATGGTTTCGAGTCTCGGCACGGCGAACGTGGGTATTTGAGAAATATTGCCGGTAGCCTCCCGTGGATCGGTGGTTCTTACCTGGGTTTTCCCGTGTTTTTCCTCCGCCAAATATATTAGCTGTCGTGTACAGCCTAACATATGCGGCAAAAATGGTGTTAGATCCACAAAACTCTTCCTGACAGCCACTTTTTGGCATATTTAATTTATGGATCCTTTCTTACTATATATCAAATGGTTCACCAGAATGAAGGTAAGCAATAAAGAACTAAAACAGTTGACATTAATACAAATGCATTTGCTCCAGTCAGCTCCTTCTCCAAAAAATCAACTATTTTATCTACATCATTACTACATTTAACCAATTAGATGTAATCATTTTATTATTTTAAAAGGAATGCAGTGTATTTATCCCTTAAGTTCCTCAATATGGATTGGTCAATATAATCACTAAATGGTACTAGATATTTTGTTTGGATAAATTAATGGCTTTTTTGATAAATTTATTTTCACGATTTTTTAAAAATTATATATTAATTTATTTAGTTGTATAAACACTGTCTCGGAAACTTAACGCTTTATGTTTTATCCATTTTGAATGGCAAAATCAACACCTCTACACCATAGTGACTTCTCTATTTAAAAAAAATCACAGGGCTTAGTCATCTGCCCTCAATCCCCACCCACCCACCCCGGTCCTAATGATGCAATGTCTGTTACGTGCGATGTGTTGTCGTGTGTGTGTATATATATATATATATATATATATATATATATATATATATATATATATATATATATATATACTCTCTATATAGAGAGAGAGAGAGAGAGAGAGAGAGATGCATATAACATTGCTACGCTTAAACTTATTATACTTAATGGAGTCTCTTATGTTTAGTCTAACACACACACACACACACACACACACACACACACACACACACACACACACAGTGGAGAGGTATTTCGAGTCACAGACTTTTATCGTCAGAAAACAGACAGAAACTAAATATTGCTAAAAGTGGTCAACAGGAAGAAAATGTAGGTTTTGGCAGATTCAGATCTATCCGAATATATGTCACAAACAAAATATCTTGTTTTCAAAGTTCTTTTCCTCACTAATCATCCCAGTTAAAAATATAATGATTTTGAACTAGCACCAAGAGAATTAAGGCACAAGTTACCGCTCTATAGTTACTTTTCATGCCGTATTTTTGTTTGCTGCAGAGAATAAATGTACTTTATATCGAATGTTGATTATTTATTTGGCAACTTCAGATTGTACTCAACAGTCTTGAATAAGTGATGGACGAGCGGCAGGCCTAACTGTTTCCGTGCGGCAACTGTTTCAGACTCTCTATACAGTAGCGTCTATATGTACATGTATGTCAATCGCTTTCCATAATTAGACTTTTTACCAGCAAAATTCCAAGTGAATTAGCAACAGTTCCACATTATTGCATACCAGTGTAAATAATGCTCTTAGAGATATATATTTGTCCATAGAACAAGCCGTATACAACAGCTGATAAATCAAACTGGATTATTTGTGTTGTCATACAATAAATCGTCTAAAAATCAACACCTCCTGGAATTATTTCACCTGTGAACAGTTTTCATAATTTCTAAGGAATATTTGAGTCTGATAAATTCAAATTGCATTGAATTGCATACTTTACTCAACTTTTGTGGCATAATAAGTGTAATAAGTGTAATATCAAAATTACCTACCTTGCAAACTGTTGCTCCGGCAAAAGCATCACTACTCCTCAATACTATTTTATATGCAGCTGATCCGCTATGCCAATATTTTATAACGACGTAAATTCACTTTTTTATACATTTCTTGTACACCTTCTAAATAAATTGTGTTTCTTCTAGGAGCTGGAAATTTCCGGTAATAGAAAATTACAAATACCCATTTAATAAAAAGCATTAAACATCGCATCAATACCCGTTGATCAGTAATGTCTGCATGAGAATCTAACCAATTTCTTTAAAATTAACGTAGCCCGCATGAGTGAAACAAAATACAATTTTCAGAGATTTCAACTTATCTAATAAGGAAAACTGTTTGAATGTTTGTTCATGACTGTGGGGATAGTTTATTTTGTATAAATGGATGCATTTTTCACATTTACACCTCATGCACTGCAGCCGATGACGTTATTCGTTATTCCACGCGATAAATATAAAAAAAATGCAACGTAATTTTAAAGACAAAGGTTCTTAAAACCATTTTTTTTAAAAAAGAAAGTAAATTTTAGACATTTTCTGAGGCCATTACAGAGCTCTAAAAGTCCCTAGTCCTTCTTCGGCATGCTTTCTGATGAGAATCTTATACGAAAAAAAAAAATCATTTATAACAGTGCTGTTTAAAAGGTGTAACCAGGATCTAAATCTTCTAAGGAATATTGAAGAAACCGATTGTGGAGCGGACCAGGACACTCTGTTGACCCTATATCGATCTTTAATTAGATCAAAAATACAATCGATCTTTAATTAGATCAAAAATACACCATGGCTGCTAAGCCTGTGCATCAGCAAGTCCTAATCTCCTAAAGAAACTGTACAACAATCAGTATAAAGCTCTAGCTACATGTACCGGTGCATTAAAAAGTACATCTAGGGAAGAATTACAAATATTAATAGGTGAACCGTCATTATGTTTAAGTAGAGAGGAACTTCTCCTTAGGCATATAGCCAAAATATGAATCCATATGACGCATCCTACTAGGTCTACGATTGAGAAATGCAACAAATCCTTCAGCCATAAATTGGTACCCAACATACCGCGGGGTGGGGTGGATCCACCAGCTAATTAATAGCCTAAGGATCGAAAGTATCTAGGCAGAGCAAGTAAAATTCCCTGATCATGCCCTATGAATACGCAAGACCCCCGAAATAAATCTACATGCACTTTCATACGGGATCAAACATGAACAATCCTTGGAAATACTGATAAAAGTTATGTCTGAAATAGACAGGAGACATAAAGGGTTTACCAAAACCTATACAGATGGTTCAGAATCATCTGATCTAAATAGAACTGCTGCTGCAGTGGTGATTCGGGGGGAGAATACTATCCTGAGGGCGAAACTCCCTGATGACACCAAATACACCGTGGAATTCTGGGCAATAAACGTGCCTCTCAAATGGATAAATCCACAAATGAACAAAAATCAGTCATAATCAGCGGCTCCCTCAGTGTGTTGAGATCCCTGGAATCGGTTAACTCCACTAGCAGAGAAAAATTTATAAAAGAATCAAATCTCCCTTTAAAAAACCTAGTATCGAAACATTGTATAGCAGAATTTATATGGGTACCTTCCCATATAGATACTCCTGGAAACGAAAACGCAGACAGAGAAACGAAATCCAAACTTGGGGAACATAACCCGATTAAACTAGATTACAGCACAATGGAAATCTATAGTATAATTAGACAGACCCCCCCCCAAAAAAAAACAGTGACAAGTAGCAAAGGGAATGGGACAGAAGGTAAGTAAGTAGTACTGAGTACAACAGAAACATTAAGATCCAGATAATCACACATGGCTCCAAATAATTCTAAGATCACCAGTTCTAACACACATAAAGGTGCTTGATATATGAATTTACAGGTAAAAATCTATGATATTGCTCTTTCTTCTGCTGAGCCCATAAGTCCTAGCCCAAAAAGTCTCACTTATATATGTTTACAGGTGAGAATCTACGGTATTGCTCTCTCTCTCTCTCTCTCTCTCTCTCTCTCTCTCTCTCTCTCTCTCTGTGACAATTCTCGTCATCTAAATATAATAGACACCGGTTTTCTCAATGTGCAAACGTAAGAGAAAGTGCTTCTTTCAGTAGCGCTAATACAAAAGAGGTATTTTCTCTACGTTATAACACTAACTGCGTATCAACTGATGTGATTTATTTGATAACCTGTAAAAAATGTAATATGCAATATGTTGGACAAACACTTCAACAAGTTTCTAAGAGAATGAATAATCTTCGCTTTAGCAGCAGGGAAGGCGAACAGACCACTTGCTTGAATTGTCATTTGTTTGAAAAATAAATCTTCCTACAAAAAATGAAAAAAATCAGGTCAATAACGTCAAAATGAAGCCTCTAAATCGACCGAGATTCTTTTCTAATTGGGTTAGTTTATTTGTTTCTTTATCTTTGACTTTGTTATTTTTCAAATTTTTTATGTGAAGTTTTCTTACCCGGACACTCACTCGTGGTCGCGCCTTCCCTGTTGCTCTTTATTTATCCAAAGATTTTATCAAGACCTACACGATACCTTGAACTAGGATCATGTACATTTATCGTGATAAATCCGTGTGGGGTAGCTTGTGCTTTTGAAAAGAAGTTTTTGAACTTAATCATATCCATGTCCCCTGAACACCAAGTCTTATGGATGTTTTGCAAAGTATGTGTATCGACCCCATTAAACACAACTAAAATACTGCAGTTATCTCTGATCACATTAGGTATTTGTGTATAGCGCTGGGTAACATAAATTACATCTGTATTTTTGTGTCTGACTCTAAAAAATATTCTGACAGGATTTGATTGTTTGTCCAGCATCACATCATCGTATACAACGAGATTATTAATAAATCCATCAAGATCATCTACAGATGGCGCTTCATCAATATCGGTAATAAAATCAATAATATCACTGCCGTCTTCATTCAACAACTTTGCATTTTCATTAAAATCTTTAAGTACTTCATAACATCGTTGGACATCTACAGAAGGAGCTACTAAATATACCTTATCCCACTTAAGCCATCTCACTATCAGATTAAGCAACAATTGCGTCTTACCAGACCCAGATGGACCAATTATTATCATCCTGATAGAATTTGGTAGCCTGGATGATGTTTGACTGGTTCTTGCTTTCGTGTCGCTGAGAAGTCAATTATATCCATATTATAAATAACATGGATTTATATTGTGTTCGATGCAGAGCATCCACCCCCACAAGTGGATTAACAACAATAATAACAAAAAATAAAAAACGTGCATTTACAGGCAAGTGTGTGAAATGTGGCACAAGCAAATACAAATTTATTTCGTCTGTCAAGGGTGGTGATATTACTGCTTCGTTGGGAAAATTACCAGGAACTCCATGGGCTAAATACCCTGGTGAGAAACATATTCCTGGGTATAATTATTGTGGTCCTGGAACTCGACTTGATATTCGACTTGACGAACAAGACCAACCAAAACCTGGAGAGTATCCAATAAATGCGATTGATCAAGCGTGTCACGTTCATGATGTTGCGTATAAAAAGAAAGATTTACAACAACGACATATTCCAGACGTGAAGTTGATTCATACGTTAAATTCCATAAAAAATAAATCTGTCAGAGAAAAACTTCTAGCTTCCTAGTAAAATCTGCAATGAAAGGTAAACTAGTGCTAAGGGCTGGTAATTAATCAACTGATTATTAAAAATAATGGAATCGATTTATTATAGCCCAAGAGGATATTGGAGAGGCAGAGCAGCGATTAGTAAACTTGCTGATGCAGCAAATGTTTCACGTTCTGTTGCTGCAAATTGGTTAGCAAGACAGGCAATATAGTAAATCTATCTACCACCGCCTAAAGAAATTCAGTACGCGCATTTTGATGTCAGCACTCCCAATGAAGTTCATCAAGCAGAGATTTTGTTGTTACCTCACGATACTATTAAAATACACAGACGTCAATCACGTACGTACAAATATGCGTTAACTGTTGTTGACGTTGCAAGTAGTTATAAAGAAGCAGAACCACTATCAGCAAAAACAGCATCTAAAGTTGCATGTGCTTTTGAACGAATTTATCAACGAGGACCCTTGCGATGGCCACAACTATTACAGGTTGATACTGGCAAAGAATTTCTTGATGCAGTATCATCTTTGATGAAGCAACATAAAGTTAAAATCAGACGAGGACATACCGCAATTCACCGTGATCAGGCAATCGTTGAACAATTTAATCGAACACTTGCTGAGCGGTTATTTGGATATCAATATGCAAAAGAAATAGTTCAGAAAAATAAAAGATCTCGTGAATGGGTTGCAAGACGACCAAGCGTGATAGCTGCGTTAAATAATGAAATTACTCGTGCAGCTTCTATGAAGCCTGCCAATGCAATTGCAAAGAAATATATCCAATACAACGACACGACTCTTCCTCTCAACCAGTGCTAGGTAATGTGACTGTAAGATATTTATATGAACCTGGCGAGCTTGAAGGTGGTAAAAAAGAGCAACTGATCCTATTTGGAGTGTGACCACACATAAAATTTTCAGCGTGGTAAGATCCAAAGGTAGACCTGTAATCTGCTGACTAGATTCAACTGCTCCTCAACGTGGGTTTGTACGTGAACAATTACAAGTAATTCCTGAAGACACACAATTACCACCGCGTTCACTTTTGTAAACTGTCACCCCGACATCGATTGCACTCAAGACAGGTTAGCATCACATTTTCACCTGTGTGACCAATACTACTATTAATTCTATCGACGGTAAACTGTCTTGGATTATTATTCGAATATTCACACAGCATATTACAGTTCGAATACTGCCACAACATATTACAGATACAACTCGCACAATGATTATTCTGTTGTTGTTTTAGTATCATGATAAATTCAGCATCAAGATCAAAGTCGCGATTACTGTTTTTTTTATCAGATTGATGATAACAAATTAATTTTTTTCTTGATAATATCTTTATTGTTGCTAACTACACTATTGGTATCGTTGTTACCCAATGATAACTCTCCGCAGCTGAGATATTTTCCTAACTCGAGATACCGCAAGATAAACTTAATTTGACCATTCAATAAAATCATCAATAATCCAAACATTTCTATCAGAAATAGTTAATCCCTGCAACGAATGAATTGTCATAGCGTATCCTAGGGTCCACGGAGATTTATCCATGTTTAATGCATTTTCAACAACATTTACATGGATTAAAACAATATTGTTTAATACGAGATTTTGTTTTACTGGTTCTCCTGACTGTTAAAAGTCCTGGAATTTCAACATCAATATTTTGTCGTCGTGTATCTGTTGGTCGATAACACACAGGTACAGGTAAATCTGCCATTTTATTTTTTGTAACATAAATAATCTGCATTGAAGTGCATCACGAACTATCTTCCTCTCGCAACTATCAAATCAATAGGTCTCCACAAATTTAAAAAAATTATTCATCGTAGTTTCGGGAATTATTTCGCACATTATCTCACATTGAATTTCGTCTGGTTGTAGTCTGATTGATTTTTTAAATTCTTTTAATTCCTCATCGATAGATCTATGATCATCTGTTGTTTCTTCGTAATTATCTACAAACAATTTTAACCATTCATGAGGAGACTGTCCAACAAAAGGCGGCGGTTGACCATGATCGCCACACATTATCACAGCAGTATTCTTTGTCAATAACCAGTCAAGAAACATTTTTAATACTTCCAACGACACCGTACAAATTTCATCCCAGATAATAATCTTAGGAATATATTTCTCACCCATTCGTTCAGGAGTCCATGCTTCTCCACACCATCTGAAAAAACTATGATAAGTTTGAGATTTTACTCTTCGTTTGTTCATTTCTCTGGCGGGTCTGTGTGTGGGTGTTAAAACAATCATATCTGAATTTCGAAATAATTCAATCACGCGTGTTCTTTTACCAGAACCACCACACCCATTAAGATAAACGGTTTTATGTCTGGCTACAGGATCATACACAGATGGTGCTGACGATTTTGATGCTTGATTGCTGTTCTTGTAATACATTTCCTTAATTTCAACGTCGGCAGATTCAGAATAATTAAAAATATTTTCTTGTTTTATTCTCCATGATCTCCATTCACCAGCGCCAAGTAATTTATCTAGCAAATCCAAATATTTTTATTTTTAAAAATAAAATGAATCTGTGGCAGCTCTAACCGCGGTATAAACAAATCTGTTTATCATCGATAATAAATTTATCGAAACATACGCTAGCATAGAAGATCATAAATGAGTAAACTGCGGTGACCTAATTTTGTTCCATCCGACAACCAAGCATTACTTCAACTAATAAATGTACTTCTCTTCGTTGTATCAGCGATTATAAAATCAAGTTCAGCATCGTCCATAATTAATCTTGAACACTTTCGTTTATGATCACACGCACAACCATCAGTAAAAATACTGATTATTTTTCTGCCGAGATCCTTTGCAAGTTTCTCATTATTTTCTTTTCTTTATTTAGGTACATTATTGACAATTTCATTAATTTAACCCTCATCAAGATTAGTAAATTCTTTCCTAATATCTTTTTCTGCATCAAATTTATCTTTTTCTTTTCTTTTCAATCACACTTGTTTCTGTGGACGATACGATAATATCGATTCATTTACAACCAACCATATTAATATTTTTACATCAATCATGTATCGTAATAGTAGTTTTGGAGCGCAATATTTTTCTAAGAAATGTCTTCCAAACCAAGCATAAACAATCGGATGGAGATTTTGTGCAAACTCAAATGACTCTATACAGGAAAATCCAGTCAAGTCAAAATCTGGCAGGGGTCCATTTGCTGCAACTCTGGTCATTTCGTGTGTTGGATGACCAAATCTCTTAAAATATTCAGAACACTCTACGTATCCAAGAAAACTTCCAGGATAACACGCTACCATATCAACTAATATAACGTCGTTATAATTGTATTTAGTATTCCACAATCCTCCATGTCCATATTCGATACAACTATGTCGAACATCTTCAAGAAATTCCGATCGTGTTGGTTTCCAACTATTTTTCTCCTGAGCAAAGTGAGCAGCAACTGATGGAACAGGAAAACAGTTATTTAGCAATTTTCCGATAAAATTACTATCGTTCGTGTATTTTAACGCAAGATTTTTCATTTCGTCGTGGAGAAATTCTGCACGATATATTTCTCCGCTAGGCCGTACACACTGATCATAATTTTCGTCATCGGAACTTTAAAACAGCCAAACAGATACCGGGTCACTCTTACTAATATTTCTGATAAAATCAAAAATATAATCGTCATAAAATTTAACTGTTCTATCTCGTGGAAAAATTGTTACCGAGGACGTCCATGCGTGTGCGTTATGATCAATAATCTTTATCGGGGCTCCTCTTGAGTTATATTTTGATTTGAATAAAATCTCTCCGGTTAACGTATTTACAGTTATTGGGAATTTCAATTTTTTTCTCAGTTCACCAACATCTTTCATAGACGCTCCGGTATCTTTAACTGTTTCTGCCCACTCGTTTATTTTCTTACGTCTCAGATCAGTTAACCTTTCCCACGTATTGCGTTTGTGAGGTGTTCTGTAACTCGCTCAGCTACACAATTTATCCTCGATCTTTTTATTGGTTTAAGATCATCAACTCTAGGTTTATCATTTATCGGATATAACGCGTAAACAACTGCAGTTACAGGATATGCTCGTTCATAATACGGTTTGTCAATACCAGTCAATATTCCTGGTTTGGAATTTTTACTCAACGTGATGACGTTATCTCCAACATGTATGCGGACAGGATCACCTTTGTCATGAATAATCCAAGTTCCGTCGTCTGTCTGCACTATAAATTTTATTAGAATAAAATATCGCTGATCATCATCAAGGTAGTCAATATTTTTTCTTGCGCGCGAGTCATTCATTGTAGCATCGGCAATATTTATGATTCTGAATGTTGACCACACATGATCTGCATCATCGTCGCGAAATTCGTTCTTGGCTTCACAGATACGTTTAGTTATATCCTCATTCACCAAAGCTAGATCCTACATCGAAGAACTAAATTTTTCAAGTCTATCAAGGTCAAATCTGGATTTAGATGGTTCAATTGCGAATAATCCTTCAAATTCCATATTAGGATTAAGACTAATTTTGCATTCAATTTTAAAAAATACACACACACACACACACACACACACACACACACACACACACACACACACACACACACACACATATATATATATATATATATATATATATATATATATATATATATATATATATATATATATATATATATATATATATATGAATCAAGCAAAAAATAAATGCAAATGGCTCATGAATGGTTTTTCAAATGCTTGTAACAGAAATTGCGTGAATGAATTTTGTGGATATCACATGCAAAGTAGTCGACGTAGTAGTTTAGGTCCTAGTCCATGTTTACGATGTGGTATTGATGTTAGGTGAAAAACATATATATGTGTAGAATGTGGCGGAAAAAATGTCGAGGATTAAAACGATACTACGGCAAAAATGATTACAGCGCTCTAAGATTCGATCATATGTAATAAAATGTACCGAAGACTTCATCGCCAAATTTACAAAAAGTAATAATTTAAACAGATAATATTTATATAAATGAAACAAGAGTTTATAGCTCACCCCATCATCAAGAATTATGAATCATCACGAGATGGTGTAATCAGGAACTGTCGATTAAAAAAACCAGTAAATGGAATTGTCATTAATACTGGTTATCTCATATTTAATGCTGGAAATAAATGTTATCTTTGTCATAGATTCGTGTACTAATGTTTTAATGGAATAATCAAAGGTGAACCTGTGATCGATCACATTAATTCATATCCAAAAGACAACTCGTTAGATAATTTACGAGTTGTCACACAAAGCCAGAATTGTATGTTTGGAAGAAAAGATTATATTAAACGTACAAGAGCAGCTATTAAATCCACAGTAGCAGGCGAAGAACAAATATTTCCATCAATGTATGCAGCTGCAAAATATTTTAACATCAACAATGCTTCAGTAAAAAAAGTCGCAGATAATATAACCAGATCTGCGTTCTTAAAAAAATACAACAAGAAAATATCGTTTGCTTATTGTTAAAATATTTCTTCGCCGCACGAAAATATCTTTCATCATCATGTTGACATTTTTTTTGTATTTGATTTTAATCAACCCTATAAAATCAGGGATAGAAATGTTATTTACTCAATCTGATATCTCTATCGTCGTTGTTGAATCTGTACATTTTTTATGTCTGTTTAATTAACTTTTCAGGAAAATTTTCATTTAAACATATACATTTACATATATGAATCAAGAAATTATTACGCAAATAATAGGTGAGATCAGACGATTACAAGATTTGGAAATGCTAACGCTGCAAAACGTTGACACGCCAGTACCAGAGCGAAATAAAACGTTTTATCTTAATCCTGGTTACATCGCAAACGACCTTACCAACATAGTCGCGCAGGGGAGATTTAAACGTACAGTAGGATATAAATACCGTCTTATCAAGTGTATTAAAGAATCATTTACTTACTCGTTTAGACCTAAAGATATTGATAAATTTAAAAAACTCGGTAGTTTAATAAAAAACAGTTTACAAAGCTTTAGGTAATGAATACAAAGAAGAAAAAATAGCGAAGATTAACGCAAGACTTATGGCAGAGATCTCCGACGAAGAAACTGCTGAAGTATTATATAATTAATAGATTTAATTATAAATAATCTGTAATTTTAAAAATCATCTTCGATTTTGCCCAGCGAATGATTGATCGCTTGTAAATTTTTTTTTAATCAGTATATCTTTGCGTTGTTGTATTTGTTCGTTAATTTCCTTTATTTCTTCGTTGACTCCCTTAAATTGATGCTCGAGTTCAACTTTGTCAGTTACATAACTTTCGTACATTTCTGCATACCTGTAGTATTCGTTTGTAATTAATTCAAGTTGTACTTGAAGTGTCTTGTTTGTCATAAATTTCATCGAGCTGTTTAAGTCTTTCTGGAGTAACAGGAACTCCAGCAGGTAATTTGACAAGACCAGATTTTCCTGCTGGAAATTTAATATTCCTGCTGTCGTCGGTCCAAATGTTATATAATCGAGTTAAACCGATATCGAATTCCTTCGCTATTTTCATTGGAGATTCAACTCCACGCGATTCAATGATTTTTTTCGTCAGCCGGGGTAAGATATGTCACTTTCCTAGGCATAGTATATATTAGCGTGAAAAGTAAAGTTAGTAAAAAAATTAGCAAAAATAAACTTGATGGTGCGTTGATAAATAATCCTTGACATTGTAAAGTTGAAGAAGAAAAAACAAAACATACAACTGCGTATTTTGTGCAGATTTACATCTTTACTTAAGCTTCCATTATTACTAAAGATTTACTTCTATATTTATTTTTGTATAATTATTTTTGATGTTTACTTTTCGGTATATCAGCTTCGTACAAACAAGTTTATACTGAGTATTGCTCCACGCGTATCAAGCAGATGTCCATCTTGGTCCGTAAGTTTTAAATGTATGCTTTATAATAGCGGATTATATACACGAAGATAAACAGGATTAATTGGTTCTGATACAATCGAATATCCTGCTGGAACTTGCGGTGTAAATGTGTATAAAATATATCCTTGCTGGGCTTGATTTGACATTTCAAGATCTACTTGATAACTGCCATCATTTACATCACATACAAGATTAACTGCGATCGTTGATGTTATATTGACAATGCCAGGTGAAATATGACGACCTCCACCGTAGGAATTGTTGTCGTGTTTGAGAATATCTGGCGGTGGGTTTATTTTTCTCCATACTTCAACGATTTTGGGAATATATTCATCGATGATATCTTTAACGGTTTTTCTCAGTTCATCGATGTTAAATTGTGGAAGTTTATACGTTGGTAAATCTACCTGTTATTAAATAACTAAGGAAGAATAATTCTTTATACGATATATCAGCAGAGATTTTATCATCATCGCTACTTTCAGTTACCGCTTGTATGATTTTTCGATTATAATTCTCGAAATCTGATGCTACTTTGTTCAGGTGTTCTACTTGCTTGACGATTTCAAATTGCAGATAATAGTTAATGGGAGGATATTCGTTAATATAACGAGCAAATGTTTGGCGTAGTAAATCACTTATTCGTTTGTGTTCATCATTGATGGCACTAAAATGGTACCTGATAATATCGTCCATAATAAACATGTAATTTTCATAATTCCACACCAAGATACCTCTTCTCCCACCACGATCTTCTTGTTCGATTCGTGATCTAAGTTTAAATTTTGGTATTGATATCTATATTTCATATCCTGGAGTTTTGTTGTCCAAATACGAGAAATTATTGTCGGTAGGTTCTGGTAGTCTCACATAAATCGTCGCAACATCAGGCAATCCTAATACAGTTCTGATCGATGATTGATATATATCTACGGTGTAATCTGGCGTAGAAATTTCTATTGCCGCTGATAACGTTGGCTCGTGAACAGTAATGGCTATCTTGGATTCTTTTCCTGTAATAGATTTGATTCTGCGCTGGAATTCATCGTTGATCTGCTCAATCTGATAACTGCCCGTAGGTATACGCACGACTTGCCAATCTGGAGTTCCATCTGGTTTATTTTTATAAGAAAACACCAGCGAATTATTTGCGGGTAATCGCCCAAATGATTTTGATCTAATATTTGGCCAACTATAATAAACTCGTAATTGTGCTAGTGCTATTTCTTTTGCTGGAATTGCAGTTGGAAAATTAATACTAAACTCAGGATTGGTTGAACTTACTGATATCATCGTGGTTTTTGGCCGTGCTGTATTAACGACGATCTGTTATAGTAGTTCTTGCGATGAGGAAATTGGTATTCTAAACCCCTGATTTTAAATCAGTATTTTGATCTTGTTTCATTAATTCTAAATCCAGGTATTCTATTGGATCTTTTATTTTTTCGTCAAAGACTTCATTGTAAGCTTTTATTATCGATGGGAACTCCTCATCGGATATTTTACCATCACTAAGATACAACGAAATCAACGATGATAGTTTAGAATACGCTAACATCGCCGCATGTAGTTTTATTGTGTACTCGTGTAATTTTGCGTTTGTGCATGTGGCTATCTTCTTTGCAACAATATTAAAAATACAAGCGATTGTTGTTGCAGCTGAAACACAAATTGTTACAACTACAGGCGAAGTCATTGTTATTGTTGATAATATCACACCAGTTTCAGCAATGATAGCAGAAACTGAATATACAACTACGTCAGCGACAACCACGCGTCTGCGATGTATTTTTACTTTTACTGTATAATCATCAACGACATTTTTCAGTTTGGTTTGCCACTCACATACTTGATTATACCTGTACATTTGAAGGTCGATCATATATTTTTATTAAGTAATCAATTGAGATCTTTCAGCGACAAATTCCAGACACCACCAGTAAGACGCTGTGGTTAATTTTTTATCAGATGGGTCCAGTATAAACGTTTCTTCGGTATCTTTATTTAACACAATAGACACAGTTCTAGAAAAAAAAAAACATCGGTTCAATGACGCCATGGAAATGTGGTAAATATCCTAAATTTTGCACCGCTAAATACGGACAGTCTATACACACCAGTGACTTCCGCTGTGTGTTTGATAGTGTTACTTTGCTGTGTCCATGTTGATGATCCTGATGATATTGTGTATACCACATTGACGATCTGTTTGTGAGGAATTTTAATCAGATTAGTTGGTTTTTTTTAAACTATATCAGGAATTCCACTGATAATATCGTTGAGACTTGTGTTAATTTCGGAAAGTTTTACATCAACAACCGCTGGACTTCCAAACAATTCATTAATAACTCTATTTACATTTCTGCGAAAATTCAAAAACGTAGAAACGTGATTAGAAAATTCAGTTCTAAATGCGGTCATTCCATCGTTGATTGTCGTCAACGAAGTTGTCGTCGGGATGTTGCTATCGTCGACGTATTTCTTCGTTGCAGCGTCAAAATCTGATTCTGGTGTTCTAAGATTATTAATTCCATTGTTGTTCATGTCGAGAGATGCACGCATTATACCACCGTTAACTGATATAAACTTGGATTCTTGATCATCAACGTATTTTTTTGTTACAGCATCTGTAGGTATTAGTGGGTTTCCAAGGTCTGTAATTTTGTTTTGTTTCATGACAATATTGCCAGCAAAAATATCGCCAGTTTTCTTAGCATAATTGTTGATTGAATTTCCAGAGTCTTGTATTCTACCGTTTTCATCAAATACAACAATATTGTCTTTGAGCGCTTTTGTAATTCGCACAAGGACGTCTGTCAACGGAATATTATTTGATTTTAATCGTCCTTGTTTATCCTCAAAAATAACGGCTTCATTACTATCTACGCTTGCAAGATTTAAAAGATCATCAATTTCATTTTTGAGATGATTAAGAGTTGCATACTTGGATAAATCACATGTTTCTACCACTTATATTTACTAATACCTGTTTAAAACGGCGACGATGTATACTCGTTCTCAATTTTATGATGTGGTTTTGTTGATGATGATACAGCATCAAGCACGGCGAGTACTTCACGGCCACATAATGGCGGATCAGTTATTTTTTTGTGTTGGTAATGTTGAATACCAGATTGGAGTATTTTGCGCAGCGATTTTGTCGCTGCTAACATATTTTAAAAATTCCTTTGGTGGAGCTAACCCATAGGAATCGAAATAAACAATTCCACGTGGATCAATTGCGTATGCAACCCAATGAGTACCCGGACCAGAGTTTTTATCGAGATTAATAATACCAGTTTCAAAATTATTTGGTTTGTAAGGTAATTGATCACGCATTAAAACACCTCTAAAGCTTTTTATATTTAGTTTTTTAGCGGCATCAAGTAAATCAAAATTAGACATGGGGAGAGTCAACGAAATATCGTTCCTGGCAATCTTAGACCGCAACCCTATCGTGGGCCTGGTAATCTTAGACGATCGGGCTGTGGCACGTTTGGTGCTCTTATATGTCTTCTGTGTTGTTGTGCGCGTGATCTTTTTTTTAAGTTTCTGTGTCCATGATTCCTTTTCCTGTTGCTTTCTTTAATGCCATTCCAGCAGCAGTTCCATTAGCACATAACGCAGCAGCTTTTGCAACAACTAGGGCTGCAGTGGCTATTAACCCTAGTATAACTGGGAGAAGTGGAAATGTACCACCCGTCTTAGCGATATCTTTAATGGCACCCGCAGAAAGATTAAGTCGTATACCGGTCTTTGATTGTTTGGTTTTATTAAAGTGCTTGAGTTGACGTTCTGTCTTTTTTTAGCGATATTTTTACTCCAGTTTTCTTTAGATGCTGATTGTAGATTTTTTAATCTGACCAGGAGTCAGACTGACGTTGACATCATGATATGACATTTATAATCTTACAGGTGATTTAATTACTGATCGCAAGCGATCCAATTACATATTTACTTGTTTTCTACTGGAGCATCAATAACTCTCATTCGTCCACCAACACCTTCAAGTAACATTGTTTTATCCGAGAGTATGACAGCGATTGCTCTATAACCACCAGCGGATAGTCGAGCTACACGAGCTCGAAAGTGTATATCAACGACAGATTATCTGAACAAATTCAAGTGTTCCAGTGAGAAATAATAGATCGGATACAGAGTTGTAAAATTCAGCTGAGATATTTGTAAACCAGTATCAACATTTTGATCACGCCCCATAAATGTCATCAACCGATGATACGCGCGCGCAACATGATTATTTTCAAAGCTCGATAATACTTCTTCAGATGGTTTTTGATGTCCGTTTATCCTCAAAGAAACCTCACTAACTCCAAGTGTATCAAATGCCATTGGATTTCGTTCCTGAGAATCTACTCTGGCATTTTCCTGAAACGCGATGAATATATGTAAATAAACCAGCAGCATTACTTAGAATACTGTCTGTGGTCATCGTCAACCATGACAATGTTGATTTACCACCTTGATCCATGAAAGAGAGTAACCGTTGTTCTTCAGCGATCGATGGAGTCGTTACTGGCATCCACAACGAAAGCTTTGTTAGTATTACTTTGCCTGCATCAACTGCGTTGGTTCGCCATATTGCATCATTGACGGTAGCTTTTCTGACAAGTACCACAGTGTGTTTAGCGCCAAATATAACTTTCCTGACATTTCTACAAAATCCAAATATATGTGACAGAGGAATCACGCATGAAAAATTTTCTTCTCCATTTAACATTGCTCGACGTGCTGCAAATCCCAAGTTGTAATTTTCATTCATTGATGCGACTTCAGTTCCAGCGGAATTCAGTCTCACGTTATTGCTTTCGGGGTGATCAGTGGTATCTTTGGCAAACATCATTCACGGACCAGCTGACCTCGAGTAATCATCGGAATATCTTACCAGACCCAGTATCGTCGTGGCAAGATCAACATTTTTCAGACATGATTCGATATTTTTTCCGTCAATCATGTATGTGGCGCAGTTAAATAACGCCATAACACCGTTGTTAACAAAACCAGGTCGATCTAAAATTCCGTACGCTGTATCATCTGCTTTCAAAAGTCTACCTTCGATCTCAGTGAATGCCTCAGCGGGTAAGAAATATCTACTTGTATCCTGAACTTGTAACTCTATTCTTCCTCGTGCATTAGGTACACGTACATCGTAGGAATAATATTGATAATCGCGCACAGACTAATCTTTGAGAACTGGTGCGTCCATGTCGAATGCGGTATCAGATATATGTTTGAACATCTTTATTATATCTGTTATCGTCTAACACGAAGACCACTTCCTGCTATTAAACTTTTTCTGATATGGGTACACCAGCCAACTCTGCTAGTTTTTGATTCGCGGCTTGATTTGGTATTTTACTAACATTTGCAGGCATCACTTCAGTGCTGGATAATTTTACTGGCCGAGGTTTTCGTTATACTAATCGTGCTAGTCTTTCCCTAATTGCCGAAAACACCTTACCGGCAACATCACCAACAGCACTAATACCTTTTTCACAAATAACGTCAATAGCTTTCATGTGTTACGTGTAGGCTTGTACAAAAATAACAAGAGAAAAGAGTGAAGCCAACAAACTTTGTATATTTTAACAAAATAATTAATTTCCCTAGAAAACAATGTAAAAATTGGAAATAGGACTTACGGTTTTTGAATATAATCCAAAATTTAATCCTAAGATTGAAAAATACAAGTCCTATCACTAAACAGTTCTAATAAAATCCGAGTTCGAATCTCGATGAAATTCCAATATGGCGGCGATGACGTCAGATGAGACCGTTGTGCTGGTAGTAACAGATCCTCAATTGAATCACACTTTATAATGCTTCCGTTAAACTCCAGAATAAATTTCCACTGAACTTCTTGTTCCCAGAACTTTTTAGAAAAAAAGTATACTTGTTTAGCCTTCTAGAGAATAAATTTTTAAACCCCCCAAAAAACAGATGAAAAACAAAATGGCAACAACAATTAGAAAAACCTTGTTACCTCAAGGTGTTAAGATCGACTGACAAAATTTCACTAAGAATGAGTATTAAACCCAACTAAAGCATTATTTCAGTCTCGCGAGATGGGTCACTTGGTCTCTTAACATCGAACAGCGTAATAAAAAAAAATGCCAATTGTCACCTAGCTTGAATAGCCCTATCTAAGAACCAAACTCTCACACTGAAAATATATATAAAAAAAGAAAGACTTTTTACAGTTCAACTAACATGCGGGCCGAAATGACCTTGGCAATAGCCAATCGTTTTCGCGTAGTGTTTGCAAACTCTAAGAACCAAAGTGAGCTAAAAATAGTGCTGAAGTAACACCTTTTGCGTTCTATACAAACAGAATATACTTGAAAAAATATCGAATCCTGTGAAAATAATCGTTACAATAAAATGTAATGAAACAAAAATAAAATAAAATGAATTTAAAACTAACACACAAGCAATTTAATTACATATACGTAACACATGCCCAATTGGTTTATAATCGGTCTTGCTTTTGGGGCTATCCTCCTAAATAGACCATGACCAACATCACCGAGTCGATCACCGTAAATCGCTTTATAGGTTGGTAATCGCGAATGTATCACCCTGACCGTTACAGGTCCATGTTGAGCAATGAGTATAATCATCTTATTTTCTTGTCACTGATCTAATCGCATACCTTTAATCACTGTGATCATCATCAACAATTTCATCGATGAGAGCCCCATAAACATTAGTATCCATGATACCGCCTGTAAATAATCCTTGACAAATAGCAGCTGCTTCATTGATGATTTCTGGGGAATTATTACCAGCTCGTTTTCCGCCAATCAGAATTTCTAGCCGTTCAACATGGGTAAGGATGTTATTGGGACATGGAGCAATAAAACCACTCCCCCCTGGTACCTGTACCAATACCGCTTCTGTGGTGTCCTGCCATTCATCTTACTCGCCGGCTGGTAATGGTGTAAATTGTTGTTTTAATTGTTCTTCTTTATCAAATATTTTTTCAACTAGGTTTTGTGGTCTTGATGGTTGTTCTCGTTGTTTTTCTTCAGTTATTTCCACTGCTTTTTCTTTCCAATTTTTGAAGCTTTCCTTGATTGTCTAATTTCTTCAAATTGCTGCTTCATCTCTTTTCTTTGTATCCTTTTCTGCTTTTCTTGTGTAATATACTCATCTACTTTCTGGCTAAAAATATTTAAATTATTAATATCTTCTTCATATTTGATTACCGAAGTATCAGTAGAGATGCGATATACATCCCTAATCCAATCGGCAGCATTTAGAGTTTTAACATATTCTGGTTTTCCATACTTACCTCTATCGCGATATCCAAACGCGGCAATATCAAGTAATTGGCCAGGGTCATTGATAGCGGCAATACCGTCTGGCGTAAATTTTTCTGTTATATAAGTTCTGACTCTTCTCAGAGGTTGTGGTTGATCTTCAGGTTGTGGTTGAGGAGATTGAATGGGTGGTGCTTGAGCTGCTTGAATACGGCCAGCAATATCAACAGGTAATGTTTCAAGAGCTTTTTGTGTTGCCTCAGTTGCTGTAACAATTTTTTTTTGTTGGTTCGACAATTGGTTTAAATATTTGTTCTGCATCTTCTGCAAATTCCACCTGAGACTCCTGACGCGCTTGTAATTTTTGTTTGACAGAATCACGGACGGAGAGATATTTCTTAATTGCTTCTAATCGCTCTCGAGCTAATCTAGCTGTATGAGATTCCATTATTTGATATAACGATGATTTAATTTTGCAGCAGCAGGGAAGGCGCGACCACGAATGAGTGTCCGGGTAAGTAAACTTCACATAAAAAATTTGAAAAATAACAAAGTCAAAGATAAAGAAACATATAAACTAACCCAATTAGAGAAGAATCTCGGTCGATTTAGAGGCTTCATTTTGACGTTATTGACCTCATTTTTTTGTTTTTTGCAGGAAGATTTATTTTTCATAAACTAACCCAATTAAAGAAGAATCTCGGTCGATTTAGAGGCTTCAGTTTGACGTTATTGACCTCATTTTTTCATTTTTTGCAGGAAGATTTATTTTTCAAAAACAAATGACAAAATTCAAGCAAGTGGTCTGTTCGCCTTCTCTGTTGCTGCTTTGATATAAACAAATTATAGAGATCCTCAGTTTTCCTCTAATATTTCAACACATTTTAATACGAATAATCACACTCTGTTCGATTTTTCTTTCATGCCAATAGATATTGTGCATGGAGACATGAATAGACTCATAAAAGAAACTTACTGGATTCATAAATTAGATACTTTGTATCCTAATGGCCTCAATACCAATGCACTATATAAAATTGTATAAAATATTTTTTTAAATTTTTTTTTAAATTGATAAATTGTATATCCTTTATAACAATATAATTATATGTGTGACTGTTTGTCTCTATTTTATTTTATTATTTTACTCGCTCTGATTCCGAGATTCTAACTCACGTGATGCTTCCTAGCTTGTACAGATCAACTTTACAAGGTTATGCAAACTTAGAGTTCGAGATGCAAGAGGAAATGGGATCTTCCGCTCCAACTAATTCCGGTGTATTGAACATTACAGCGGTATTGCATGGACAACCAAAATTTGTTCAGGTAACTAAGTGTCTACATGGAATACTGCTTGTATCCACAGATAAAACAAAGCAGACAAACAAGATATTACATGAACGTTTTATAAACACCAAGTAAAGCACAACATCCCCTTGCAGTGGCTTGTGCACCATGCAATTCTCTTTACAGAAACATTTATAAGTAATAATTTACATTAATGTGAATGCGAAACATCTCATATAACTTGGCCTATGTTCTAAATAGAATTTCAAAAATAACAGAAGAAACAGCATACAATGCTGATTTTTTTCTGTAATTTAGACTCACTTCTTTGAACCAGATCAACTCAAATTTCATTCCTAATTGACGACAAAAGTTTTTTTTTATATATGTTGGGACATGTAAACTTTATTTACAAATTCATATCCATGCCTTAGGTCATTCACACCATTTTATACGTTGACATATACAGACACTTTCCAGAGACAAATGAATGATCCAAAAGTATTCAAACAATTTAACTGGCATTTTATTTAACTTTTTACTAAGTTCTTCGTATTTAAAGATCTTAAAATCGTTATAGATAACTTCTTGTCAAAAATTGAAGAGAAGCAGATTCTTTCTCAAAGACATAAAAACTTCTCGATGACTTCGTGTTTATCATATACGTAACCGTGTATATCATATACCTAAACGTGTTTGTTATATACTTAAAAGTATTTATCATATACGTAAACGTATTTATCAAATACGCAAACGTGTTTATCACATACGTAAAAGTGTTTATCATATACGTAAACATGTTTATTAAATACGGAAACGTGCTTATCTTATACGTAAACGTGTTTATCACATAGTCGGTACGCTTTGCCTATAGTGTGTGCAGTTTAATATTTTTGATATGATAACATGTGAACATATCACTTTATGTGATTCAGATTGGTCCAAATAAACCCATGAAATTATTGTGTGTAGTATTCTCTTTACTGATTGGCTGTCTAATACATATAGAAGTGGAAAAACTTTTTTAACCCCGCCTTCATGAATGTTTTCTTTCCAATGAACATTTTGGCGGCCATTTTTCAACTTGACTCGCTATAGAAAATTGTGGAAAAATTATCTCGGCTGTCTGAATATGGACAATTTACCCCCAAAGGGTTTTGTTATGTCATGTATAACAATATCATCATAAGAAAAATGGCGTAAAACCCTAAGACAAAAACAACAACAACAAGTAAAACTAAGGATATTGCTCATTTGATAGCGGGTGGCGGGGTGGGGGAGGGAGGCGCTATATCTGTAGCATAGAAATAGAATCCGCCCTATATACAAGCGTGGTTTAAATGTTAACATTAGAAAAGTAAATAAACTCACCTCTGTTCACAGAAGAATGTGGACATAAACCGGTCTCCCAACTGACAGAACTTTATCCAACCACAGCATATTTACGTAGTAAATATGTGATGCAAATCCGACTCAAAATTAAATTTGTTTACGTC
>JAECUM010012861.1:0-76812 GCA_016617855.1 Megalonaias nervosa
TGCACTCAAAATGAAATAAACATTAAATTCCATAGCGTCTTCTCGATAATTGCAACTGAAAGACTTCATATTTTTCCCACATTATGATTTGAAACATTCAATTACAGAACAGAAACACACTTGCAGATGTCAACACGCTTCTTCCTCGCAGCTTCAATCCGATGTATATTTCATGTAGAACTGACACAGACGCTGCTATAATCCGATGTGCTTCATGTAGATAAATCCAGTCCATAATCACGAAATTTCGTCGAATCGACAAAAATACCAAAATCTATTCATTCCAGCTCAAATGGAAAAGTTGTTGTAATGCGCATTCATTCACAATATGGCTCCAAATTTCAATTTTAAAGTAGCCCAAAACGCCATTTTCTTTCGAAGCTTGTGTCTAGCGCGTGACCAAGTTCAAATTTATCTGGGCGGAGTTACGTGCGCATTAATAATGTTGTTGTGTAATGATGAATCTACGCTTGTTTATTTAGTTTGGAATACGGCATACATTCAGTTACTTTGTTTCTTGTAGTGTATTTTTGTTTATATATTTAAGCCTTGGATAGAATAAGAAAATGAGCATACAATAAAAGGGTTACTGCATTTGTATGGGAAAATATGAACTAATTTTGTCGGATGGATATACTGCACTCCCAAGGTCGTGCAGTATAGCCATCCGAAAAACTCGTTCATATTTTCCCATACAAATGCAGTAACCTATAATTATTGCATCACCCAAATAACCTTATTGCATAATACTGCCTCATTACTGCATCACCCATGTTACCGTATTGCATCAAACTCCCTCATCATTGCGTCATTCATATGACCGTATTGCATCATACTACTTCATTATTACATCACCCACGTTACCGTATTGCATCAAACTGCCTCATTATTGCATCACCCACGTTACCCTATTGGATAATACTGCCTCATTTTTGCATCACCCGTATCACCGTATTACATCAAACTCCCTCATCATCGGGTCATCCATATGACTGTATTGTATCATACTACTTAATTATTACATCACCCATGTTACCGTATTGCATCATACTCTCATTATTGCATTACCCATTATACCGTACTGCCTCATACTGTCTCATTATTGCATCACCCATATCACCGTATTGCATTATACTGTCTCACTATTGCATCACCTCTGTACCGTATTGCATCATACTGTCTCATTATTGCATCACCCATATCACCATATTGCATCATACTCTCTCATTATTTTATCACTCATATCACCGTATTGCATCAGACTGTCTCATTATTGCATCACCCATATTACCGTAATGGATCATATCGCCTAATTTTTGCATCACCCATGCTACTGTATTGCATCATACTGTCTCATTATTCCACAACCCATTATACCGTATTGCATCATATTCTGTCATTATTTTATCACCCATGTTACCGTATTGCATCATACTACCTCATTACTGCATCACCCATGTTACCGTATTGCATCTTACTGTCTCAATATTGTATCACCCATGTTACCGTATTGCATCATACTATCTCATAATTGTATCTCCCATATCACCGTATTGCATCATACTCTCATTATTGCATCACCCATGTTACCGTACTGCATCATACTGACTCATTTTTGAATCACCCATATGACCGTATTGCATCATACTGTCTCATTATTGCATCACCCATGTTACCGTATTGCATCATCCTGACTCATTTTTGCATCACCCATATGACTGTATTGCATCATACTGTCTCATTATTGTATCACCCATTTTACCATATTGCATCATACTGCCTCATTTTTGCATCACCCCTATGACTGTATTGCATCAAAGTGTCTCATTATTGCATCACCCATGTTACCATATTGCATCATACTGCCTCATTTTTGCATCATCCATATGACCGTATTGCATCAGCATTAAACCGGTTGAATAGCGTCTGATTAATGCAATGGTACAAAATAAATGGAAACTAGAAGTCAGACAGATTTATGGATTCATGGTCTCCAGTGTAAAGATATTACTAGCCAGCGATTGCCTTCTAAGACGCAACTACCGCAGCGTTTGTTTTTACCACAGTAAGAAAAATACTCACCGAGAAAGTGGCCTTTTTACTGATCAAATATTTGATTTTCGGAATAGAACTAGGATTCAACCAAACAACCTTATCATATAATTGCACATGTTGAGAAACGCTGCGAAAAATACAGCACGCTGAAAAAGAATAGAAAAGAAAATCTCAAATACAGACAAACAATGAAGGTAAATTTGCCGAAAACATTGAAGAGAATTCTGACATGGCTCATGACGACTGTATTGCATTAATCGCCAATAATAATGACAAGAATTTTTGAGGGATTTGAGAGGTGTGTGACAAAAGGTGCTGAGCAAGAAAGACGAATATCGGACCGAAAGGAAGACGCCGGAAGGCGAATGGTCAGATAACTCAAAATGTAAGTAGCAAAAAAACCTGCAACTGCAGAATATCTTTCTTCATTTAATGAGCTTATATCTCCTGCAGCTGATGCGATAAAAGGAATACCTTAACTTTAAATTAAAAAAAATATTAAGTTACAGAAGTAAATGATACAAAAGAAGGCAATTTCTCCATCAGTTTGTTCTGCTTTTGATCGGCCTAAGATTCCTATTCATTCAGCCTTCCTTCCATTGTATACTGTCCCGTGGGTTGGATGCTGAATAGTGCTCTACATGCAACAAATCTCTCCGTCGACCTCGTATTGAAAAAAGAGAGAAAAAACGTAATTACAAAGATAATGGAAAACTTTGCTTCCTGGGTACTGTTCACTGCGTACTGGGATGGGAAATTACTTTCAGATTTGTGACAGGATATCGAATCAGGAAATGAAGTTGAAAAGCTGTTGGGGGCACCAAAACTGGACAGTAAAACAGAACAGAGGAACAAATCTCTTGTGCTACAACAAAAGTTCTGGTGGAATTTAATATTCCATCTAGCAACACTTGTATCCATTCAGAAGCTTGCACATTACTGGAACAACAGATGAGGAAGTCATTGCTAAACACAGAATTCTGACACCATATCCATGAAGTGATTCTGCCCCATGTGTACAAAACATGTATTGTAGCATCCTTCATATGAACATAGATTCAAATGCTCCAAAACGCTTCCGTGATCATTGGAGCAAATTTCAGCATTATTTTCGTCGGTGTTGATTGAATATATATCGACTCCATAGTCTATTGAGAATAAATAACTGCCGCCATTTTCTTTGTTCAAAAGTTAAAAAAAAAGCCACGAGACAACAAGAAATTTCGTCAACATGCCCTTATCTTTCTTGGATCAGTGCCACCTAGAGGTGTCACATTTCGTGCTCCATGAGCACTCAGAGAAATGCACTTTATGTTATAAAACTCTACATGTTTCTCAATCAGTCTGAATTGACCCCACATGAGCAGAAGAACCTTTTACATATTGCAATCTTTGCAGTTTTGATTCACATGGAACACTCTCACCATGTTCTTCATCTTTACCTCATACTGATTTGGATTTAATCAAGAAGCTTCAAACGTTCCTAAAAGTTGTCGACAAAAATGCTGATTCTGCTGAAAAGGCCATTGCAGGGCACCAGTGGTACCTCATGGAAGACATCGACATTAATATCTTTTTTTTAACAGTGATGTGCCACCCGACATAAAGCAATCCATTCAAAATGCACCTCAAAGACAAGCCAAGCAGAAGACATTGATGACACTTAAACGAAGATTAATCATGGGACATATTGTTAAGACAGAGCTTGATGAGTTCGTGACTGAGAGGTGGAAGGGGTTTTCAGAATGCTTCAAATGCGTGTAAGTTTTATGCAGGATCGTGCAGTACAGGAACGGCATCTGCTTTGAGTATTGTAAATGAGGCAGATAAAAAGAGAAGTTAAACTTGTCCCAGACTACTCACAGATATTCAAAACAGATGAGACTCAGCTTCAGTTTATGTTGTAAATTGTAGAGGATCATCGCAGAACATTTCATGATATGCGGAAAAGCACTATTGTTAAAGGACTTCTGTGAGTTCGTTCTCGAGAATAACAGTTGTCGGTCGTCTGGTTAGTGCTAACAATTTTTAATTATTTTTTCTTCATTAGACAGCTTTAAGCCTAGCAAACAGCATTAACCTTTAACAATACATATCGTTTATCTACATTTATAAACTTTGGAGTTCATTTAGCAACCGATAAATCCTGAACAATCTTGACAAAACGTGCTGTGCTTTAAAAAAAAAAAAAAAAGGAGTGCAACAAGAGACTGAGAGTATGACTCTCAGATCTTTTCTTTTTTGTGTCACCCTGGTATATATAACTTAGGACCGGAAAGTCAGCGAATTCCCGATACGTATTAATATTATGATAATAATGTAACTGATGACAAATTTTGAAAGTATGGGCTTTGATATCATTAAAATCTCGAGAGAGAGTTTAATAATGAGTGAAATTCACACATATTAATGAGGTTATCTTGCATTTGACTGGCTGAGCTTGTTACCATTCTGGAGTCCATTTTTGGATTTTGCTCAAACTTGAAATAGTTTCTTATATCGTCAAGACATTAGACGAGTTTGATAACAAGTGAGATTCACGTATATTAATTATACGATATTGCACTCTGATTCTCTGAGCTTGTTACCAATCTGGAATTAGCTTTAATTCTATCCCGATTTTGATCACACTTCAATATGGGCGTATATCTTCAAGATGATGGATGTGTTCGATGCTAAGCAAGATCAGCGAATATTACTGGAATGATTTTGCATCTAACTGGCAGAGGTTGTTTCCACTCTTGAAGTCACACTTTGACCTGATTTTGAACAAGCTTCAAATATACGCTCGAATGATCAAGACTTCGCATGAGTTCAATAATGCGAGGGCTGCACGCATATTAATGAGGTGATCTTGCATGTGATTGGATGATATTGTTACCACTCTTAAGACCACTAATCCACCGCAGTTCCTTTGGGTGGCGATCCTAATAGTTTCCAAGTTATGACAACACAGGAGTTAGGACAGACCCAGGAATCCACGCTGACTGTACAGATTAACTCCCCTTGTAATATCAAATAATTGTGTTCTTGCACAGTTGGGCTATGAACAATTTCTAAGTTATGGACCGGAGGCTAACTCGCTGAGAAGGTATAAATCCCGGGAAAGTGCCTGCTGTATTGTTGCACCTTCGCTGAGGTACTTTCGATCCCCTATAAGGATCAAGAAATGGATTTCTTCAATTTAGGGGGACACTGTGAGTCTGGGGTGGGAAAAGGTCCCATCAGCTTGCTCAAGGTGCAACACTGGTCGCAAAACTGTCAGCAATGTGCTCAAAGATTTTTTACGCTCGACACTTTCATTACGTGTGTGAATTTGCGTTTACAAGCTAACATATGTCAACTACCCATTTGAGAGATATCAGGTCTAGTTGGGATTCTTTTTATATGAAGTTATATATCGAGGAAAACTTTTCATATAGATTAGATAATTTTTTTATTCATCAGTTACTGAGATTTAAACCCGCGTCCAAGGATTACGGCATCAATTTTCTTGATGGTTAGTGATTGCAAAGATGCCCATATCCACGACTATATCCCATCTTTTTCTTGCAAATATGCGCTCGCTCTAGCGGGTAAATGGGTACGTGCCAGTGGTGCCTTAACCTGGGGACTCAGGTTAGAACCTCAGAATGGGGCCAATTAAAAATTTGCTCTCACGTCTGTGATGATTGTCTTTCTCCATTTGGTAATATGATCTCTTTGTTTGCGTCTCCGTGTCTGTATTTGTTAGATTTTATTGAATATTTGTTTGATTATCGGCAATCGGTGTTGAGAAGATATTTCTCAAATCGAATAAGTAGATGAAAGAATCGTTCATACTGAACCGTATTCGCGCGACGTTTGGTAGCATCAATTATTTTTCTGAAATGTCCCCTGAAATTTCTTATCCACCGAATACTTAATTTTCGAGCAGCAAGCGGGGTAGGTGTAGAAATGTTTCTTTTTTAAAATTTTGGGGTCCCAGCAATATTTTTCTTTGAAATTTCCATCCCACGAATAGCTTGCAAATATTCTCGCTCTGATTTGCTGAAAACAAGAAAAAAATATCTTGAGGCGAAATAAGAAATATATCCAAGCTAGAAAGAAAATCGTAGCGTGCCCCCTCCCACGCGGAAAAATTAAACGGTCGGTCTCCTTGAACACTTTCAAACAGATTTCTGTTCAAGGTGGTACTTTTGTTGCAACAATTCTTGAATCTTTCAATTTTGCTTTAACTTGTTGAATTAGTGATGGACTTTTTCATTTTCAATGGAGGCGGGATATGATATTTCTTTCTTTTATGTCAGATATTTTGTTTTTGGTTAATATGATGGATATAACAAATTCTTTTGTTCTACATATCAGAGTAGAGGAATTTTTCGGGGGGTGGGTTGATTCTCGTCAAAAAATTCCCCACCCCTAAAATGAAAGGATCCAGCCATTTACTGACGGTCAACTGCATAATCACAAAATTTACACGAGTTAAATTGGTATTAATAATCCAATAAAGAATAAAATGAGTGTTATAACAGCGTAGCTAGACCAATTTTCGTCATATGCAAGTATAGAATGACGAAGGAATTCCCCTCGTCGCGGGGAAGGGTGTAGGAGGGAGTTGCGTATATTCAATGTAAACACTGGGCATGAAATCATGGAGTGATTTTTCTCATGTCAAGGTTGATTGGAATACTAACAAACCATTAAAATAATTGGTTTGAAATGCATATTTGTCTTGTCAAAATTTTCGTTCGCAGCTGATTATCTGTGTACAGGAAGCTACGGGCCTGAACAGCATAATACTTACATCTTAAAGTTTACTTCTCTGTTGCGCACATGTATAGATTTCATCTTTCAATCAAGAGTGGGTTCTTAACTTCTTAATGAAACACCTGATCATGGAGACATCTCAGAAATGACGAGGAAAACTATTAGACTGAGCAAAACAATGGGGTCTTTTGATCGAATGGTATTGAAATCAAATGGTAAAATGATCTCACTTACAACTGCCGCATCTAATCATAGACCATTTGAATTCAGTCGTAGAATAAGAAACTACCTTTATATATATATATATATATATATATATATATATATATATATATATATATATGGAATACATATTGGTCTGACTCGGCGTGACAATACTAGCACTACATCTTCAGGTTCAGTGTCTACCATAGTTCAGTTGAAAGTGCGTTGCATAATGGCCATGGGCAACTAGCCTAGTTGGAGGCACAACTTTTCAATATAATGTACGGAAAGGGTCATAATTAGAAAAAAGTGATTAACCGCTTGAATTGTCAACACCGTAACACTCACATTTTGCTTTAGTTTAAATTCCACCAAATTTGTGCATTTCTCGAGATTTGCTACCTCTGAAGAGAATTCAAAATGTTTTAAACCCCATAAAAGATTACTTTTTTACCTTTTTGTTTTGAAAACCAATTCTCTCTGTATGTTTCTTGAGGTTTCAAGAGTATTTTAGGTGTTAAATGACACAGCATTAACATGGATACTATTATAAGCCCGAAACAAAATAACTATTTTGTAATAACAGCCATGGGAGTTTCTGCTACATAAAAACTCATGTGTCTTTTAGGGCACCACGTTCCAGCAAACTTTAGAGTAAGAAACAGATGTATTTGTTTTTGTTTTGCCTGTGACAAATCTCACAGAAGGTGATTTATCGCAGTCATATTGTCAAGATGTAAAGTTATTTTAAGGGAAATATCTCCTATTTTTATCAGGGGATCATCAGCATACACTTTTCCACAAATAGACTGGAGGGACGGAATATTCCTAGAGATTGACGGTCAAAGAGTTCAGAGGTCAAAGACAGAGTGAGCTATTATTCTAATTTGAGGTGGGCAGACAATGGTTTAAGTTATTGGATATGGCAGTACTACCGTATCTATTGTTGCCATAAATGAATTAACAACAGCAAAGGTAATGATGTTTACCATGATACGTAAATATTGCTACTAGTGTGTAGGTCGAATATCATGGTCACAGTGGTCAGTTTCTTCCATTTTTGGTTGAAAAACTTGTAGCATTATGTATATGGATATGCATTAGACTTCTAACCAGATTCACCAGTGTATATAGCCCATCCTTGGGGATGATGAATCGATAATCAAATGTCAAGGTCTTATGATGAACGAATTATTGTTAAGCGGTAGACTGTTAAAAGCAGCATGAAGGAGATATAACTTCTGTTTCCGTACCTGCATCGTTATCAGATATGCCACATATTATCAAGAGAACCGCGTGGTTAAAAGGTCAGGTCAAGGTCACATGGGTTGTTTATTTAAGTGTTACTAGGGCTGCAGACAAACTGATAAGTTTATGGATTTTATTTTACATGTGTTGGATTATTAATCCATTTGATAACAACCCTATCTGTCTTACAGCAATTTTAAACTGTCTTCATATGTCAAGATTTTCTTTTTTGCCCAGGACTGTTGTTTCCTTAATGAATTTGGACAACACTTAGTATATCGGTTAATTGATATAAACTGAGAGGATACTGATTCTTAATATTGTACGTTTTTAACAGTGTGTGATTAGTTTTAAGTTTTACTTGAATGATGTTCTGCAATCTCTTATTGCCAGAGGCAATCTGGTATTACTTCAGCCTCATTTTTCTTGTGGATAAAAGGGAATCATTATATAGCAGAAGGCATTTATTAAAACTGTGTTATGTCAGTGGCATGGACACCATGAAAATATTACTTCATGCATAGATTTGATGCAATTGGGTTAGTCAATCGGTTATGACCTCCATTATAAAGATACCTTAGTGTTACTGAATGAAATGCATCGTGTTGTCCTTTGCCTGCAATAATATAATTGTTTCTGACATATTAACTGTATAAAAAGATAATTCTGACTTATCAAAACTGTTATGAAAACTTTATCCAGACTGAGTTAAAATGTATTTGCAGAAAATATTATGCCAAGCTTGTGTTAAGGCAGCTTATCTACCAAAATGTTAAAAATTCACCTTAATTTGAGTTACAACAACAAGAATACCTACACACAACTTTATAGTTGGTACAATTTACAAGCTATGCACATGATTATTTGGATCATTACCACCAATCTACTGACACCTTCATTGTCTACCTTCATTTGCATCATTACCACCAATCTACAGACACCTTCTTCATTTGCATCATTAAAACCAATCTACTGACACCTCCATTGTCTACCTTCATTTGCATCATTGCCACCAATCTACTGACGCCTTCATTGTCTACCTTTATTTGCATCATTAACACCAATCTACTGACACCTTCTTTGTTTACGTTCATTTGCATCATTACCACTTACCTACTGACACCTTCATTGTCTACCTTCATTACACCTTCCTTGTCTACCTTCATTTGCATCACTGCCACTTATCTACTGACACCTTCATTGTCCATCTTCATTTGCATCATTACTGCTAATCTACTAACACCTTCATTGTCTACCTCCATTTGCATCATTACCACTAATCTACTGATACCTTCATTGTCTACCTCCATTTGCATCATTACCACTAATCTACTGATACCTTCATTGTCAACCTTCATTGCCTAACTTCATTTGCATCATTACCACTAATATACTGATACCTTCATTTGCATCATTACCACTTATCAACTGACACATTCATTGTCTATCTTCATTTGCATCATTACCACTAATCTACTGACACCTTCATTGTCTACCTTCATTTGCATCATTATCACTAATCTATGGACACCTTCATTGTCACCCTTTATTGCCTAACTTCATTTGCATCATTACCACTAATCTACTGACACCTTCATTGTCTACCTTCATTTGCATCATTACCACTTATCGACTGACACCTTTATTGTCTATCTTCATTTGCATCATTACCACTAATCTACTGACACCTTTATTGTCTACCTTCATTTGCATCATTACCACTAATCTATGGACACCTTTATTGTCTACCTTCAATTGCAGCATTACCACTTATTGACTGACACCTTCATTGTCTATCTTCATTTGCATCATTACCACTAATCTACTGACACCTTTATTGTCTACCTTCATTTGCATCATTACCACTAATCTACAGACACCTTTATTGTCTACCTTCAATTGCATCATTACCACTAATCTACTAACACCTTCATTGTCTACCTTCATTTGCATCATTACCACTAATCTACTGACACCTTTATTGTCTACTTTCATTGCACCATTACCACTAATCTACAGACACCTTTATTGTCTACCACCATTTGCATCATTACCACCAATCTACTGATACCTTCATTGTCTACCTTCATTTGCATCATTACCACCAATCTACTGATACCTTCATTGTCTACCTTCATTTGCATCATTACCACTAATCTACTGACACCTTTATTGTCTACCTTCATTTGCATCATTACCACTAATCTATGGACACCTTCATTGTCTACCTTCATTTCCATCATTACCACTAATCTACTGACATCTTCATTGTCTTCCTTCATTACCACTCATCTACTGTCACCTTCATTGTCTACCTTCAATTGCATCATTACCACTAATCTACTGACACCTTCATTGTCTACCTTCAATTGCATCATTACCACTAATCTACTGACATCTTCATTGTCTACTTTCATTTCCATCATTACCACTAGTCTACTGACACCTTCATTGTCTACCTTCATTTGCATCATTACCACTAATCTACGGACACCTTTATTGTCTACCTTCATTTGCATCATTACCACTAATCTACTGACACCTTCATTGTCTACCTTCATTTCCATCATTACCACTAATCTACTGACATCTTCATTGTCTACTTTCATTTCCATCATTACCACTAGTCTACTGACACCTTCATTGTCTACCTTCATTTGCATCATTACCACTAATCTACGGACACCTTCATTGTCTACCTTCATTTGCATCATTACCACTAATCTATGGACACCTTCACTGTCTACCTTCATTTCCATCATTACCACTAATCTACTGACATCTTCATTGTCTTCCTTCATTACCACTCATCTACTGTCACCTTCATTGTCTACCTTCAATTGCATCATTACCACTAATCTACTGACACCTTCATTGTCTACCTTCATTACACCTTCCTTGCCTACCTTCATCTGCATCATTACCACTTATCTACTGTCACCTTCATTGTCTATCTTCATCTGCATCATTACCACTAATCTACTGACACTTTCATTGTCTACTTTCCTTTGCATCATTGCCAACAATCTACTGAAACCTTCATTGTTAACCTACATTTGAACATTATTTTTTGTTTTGCTTTGGTTATAACAGAGGGTCTTACTGGCAAGCATTTGCTAATTTATTATTCAGCTTTTACATGAAAAATACATCTCTGTATGCACAGTGCATAGCAAAGTGGTTGACTGATCAATTGATTGATTAATTCATCGGGTGGGTGGGTGATTGATTGATTGGAGTATAATGACACATCAACACATGAAAGGTTAGTTTGTGCCAATTAAGACACTGAGAGTCAAGTATATTGCCCCAAGTCACAACACTGTGGCCAAACTAAATTGATCTTGGCAGGACTCAAACCTTGCACCCTTCTGTGCATGAATGTGGCAAGCTAACCCTGAGTTTCCCATAGCTCTGCATAAAGCAGAATGAAGTAGAAATATAAGTATTACTATTAGTACCAGTACTAGTATTAGCAATAGTATTTGTATTAATAATAGTAGGTTTAATAGCACATCAAAAGAACACTGGCAATCTGATGGTAATAATAATAATAATAGTAATAGTTCCAAATACTTGCACAAAATAACTCTAGGAAATAAAGCCTTCCAAATAAAGGCAAATATGAAATCAAAGAAGATAAAAATTAGAAGCTAAGGATATACGAAAGCAAAATAAAATTATGCATGTGTGCATGAGCATTTAAAGGCACACCAGCACAATAATGGCTATACATTGCCAATGTAAAGTACAAGTTGTAAAGTTGTAAAAATGAAAAATTGCACAAAAACTTTATGATGGTAGACCCTACAAAGTAAAGGTAAATATGGAATTCCTACAAAATATAAAAGATAATGATGTTACAAATCTATAAAATGTAAATAAAATAAAACACAAAGGCAAAAAGTATAAAATCCCCAAAACATATGGTCCACATTTGTTGTATAAACCACATTCCCTCAAAAAGTCCAGGATGTTATCTCAGTAAATGATTATAAAGATTTTTCATTGAGCTTACATAAAAAACTTTTAGTACCCATAATTCTAATGTGACCATGCACTTTTAGTACCCATAATTCCAGTGTGACAAGGCCGTCAACAGTACATTATACTTTTTCCAGATTCTATAAATCATGTAAATTTTGTAAGGTCATGATAGAAGTCTCTCACTTCACTGAATTTAATCTAAAATGAGCATTGGTTGATGTTATTTTAAACTCACAAAGATCAAATATTATTTCAAGGATTTTTGTTGTTGTTCTTGTTGTTGTAGGGTTTAACGCCATTTTTCAGCACAAGATAGGCTATACATGGTGGCCAGTAAAACTGGTGGAGGAAGAACCCTGGAAAGCCCAGGAAGAACCACCAACCCACTAAAAGCTACTGGCATGCTTTCTCACATACCCATGTTAGCCAAGCCTGAGACTCGAACCAACACAGACAGAGGTGAGATGGCAGTGATCTGGAATGGTGAGCACTTTAGACCACTCGGCAACTCAGGGCCCCTCAAGGAGTTTTGATAACCAAAATAGTGGTTTTGGAATGCAGAATTTTGCAGTATTTATATCAATGATAATAGCAGTTTCTTTGAGAGGATGCATTTGTATCCCAAAAGGTGGAATAAAATTTGATTTCAGAGTTAACATGGTTTGGTACTTTTGGGCCTAAAGACGCTATCATATGCTGTATTAGAAGATAATTTGGTAGTTTACGGAAGAGTTCATTTTGTTGGTCCAAAAATGACAGAAAATGCTACAAACTGAAATATTTTATTCGGACAACACATTATGTAAAGTAGAACACAAAAAGTCTAGTGGCATTGCTACTGGTACAAATACAGGCATGTGTGATGACATAGTGGTCAGTCAAATGTTAGAGTGAAACCCATAGAATACCTGTCTTAAATGATGTTATGAGAGATCACCTGTCTTGAGAAACCATAATTTTTTGACAGGAGGGGTGGTCTTTCAAGACAGGTTCTATTGTATTTTTCATCATAATGTATGCCTAGTTTCTGTAAAATAGAATGAAGTAAAGGTCATGATGACCTTTTGTCATACAAAAGGTTGTTACATATATTGTACTTATCAAAATGTCTTTTTTGTCCTGGATATTGTATTGTATTACTGGATTGTCCTTGATATTACAGTATTGTATTGTCTTTGATATTGAATTTTCCTGAATGATGTATTGTAGTCTCCTTTATATTGTATAGCAGTTTCCTTCATATTGTATAGCAGTGTCTTTCATATTGTGTAGAGTGTCTTTCATATTGTATTGTCTTTGATATTAAATTGTCCTGAATAATGTATTGTAGTGTCCTTTATATTGTATAGCAGTTTCCTTCATATTGTATAGCAGTGTCTTTCATATTGTGTAGAGTGTCTTTCATATTGTATTGTCTTTGATATTAAATTGTCCTGAATAATGTATTGTAGTGTCCTTTATATTGTATAGCGGTTTCCTTCATATTGTATAGCAGTGTCTTTCATATTGTATAGCAGTGTAGCAGTGTCTTTCATATTATATTGTCTAAGATATTAAATTATTCTGGATAATGTATTGCAGTGTCCTTTATATTGTATAGCAGTTTCCTTCATATTGCATAGCAGTGTCTTTCATATTGAATAGCAGTGTTTTTCATATTGTGTAGCAGTGTCTTTTATACTGTATTGTCTAAGATATTAAATTATTCTGGATAATGTATTGTAGTGTTCTTTATATTTTATTATATTATTCTTTATATTGTATAGCAGGTTCCTTCATATTGTAGTGTCCTTCATATTGTAGTGTCCTTCATATTGTAGTGTATTATCCTTCATATTGTTTTGTATTGTCCTGAATATTATCAATTAAAATATATATTGCTACAAACATACTATATATCAGTAATATACCAAGGTTTTACAAATGTTCTAATGTTTTAATTGCCTGTTATAATTAACAATAAATATAATATGCACAGTCTTTAATTACTTTATTATTGCACAAATACAATGTACATTTATAAAAGAAACAAAATGTGTACTTCAATAAAGCCCATTAATGGATATTGACTTTTTGAATTACTGTGCCCCCACTGACACCTTTTCACCATTATAAATTGAAAAATTGACAAACAGTTGCAAATTTTAAAATATTTATGATAACCAATTCAGTATCTCAACAATTAGTTTGTTGAATGAAAATGGCAGACATAATGCCTTTAGGTGTGTCTAAATACAGTCACTGATTGGTTAATCAATTAGCATGATTGACAAGTGGCAATAGGTCAACTGCATTACATATAATTATGTTCTTCATTTGCATATTTGCTTCTTGGTATTTTGCGAACTGTAAGACAGAAATGAACATAAATTTTTATTAAAAAAAAGAGACAAACTCACCATCTACTAGATATTTATACAATTTTAGGTCATAATGAATGTCTAACTTTTGTAATGGTATGAAATACTGGTTACAATGACCCTATTGTATACCCAAGGTCATTACTGTGCCCCTCATGCCACATAAGATCTTTATACTGTCCTGTACATTGTACTTTATTAGCATGGAAACTGTTTGATAGTATTCTTTATACTGTATTGTAGTTTATTATCCTTGATAATAAACAGTATTGTCCTGGAAGGTGTATTGTATTGTCCCTGTCCTTCATACTGTATTATATTGTGCAGGATGTTAAACTGTCTATCATGGAGTTTGTATTTTATTGTCCTTCATATTGTATTGTATTGTCCTGTATTATAATGTATTGTCCAGTATATGGTACTGCATTGTCCTGGAAATTGTATTATATTGTTCTTTATATTGTTTGTATTTTATTATCCCGGTTAACAAACTGCATTGTCCTGGAAATAGTACTATATTGTCATGTATACTGTACTGTATTGTCTTGTATACTGTACTGTATTGTCTTGTATATCATACTGTATTGTCTTGTATACTGTACTGTATTGTCTTGTATACTGTACTGTATTGTCCTTTATAGTGCTCTACATTGTCCTGGAAATTGTATTTTATTGACCTTCATATTGTATTGTATTTTCTTTTATGTTCCATTTCATTGTCCTTCTTATTCTACTGTATTGTCCTGGAAACTGTATTATATTGTACTGTATTATCCTAGATAATATACTGTAGTGTCCTGGAAATTGTATTTGTATTCTCCTTCATACTGTATTATACTGTATATTGTACTGTATTGTCTTCATACTGTATTGTGTGTGTGTGTATGTATGTGTGATTTGGATTTATAATGTAGCTTTAACAATTTTTTCAGTCATATCGCTACGATGTCTGCAGTGTGGCAGTTCATAGTGATGTCTAGAGGTGAGGCATCATGCCGCAGACACACAGCATGATGTCCCACCCAATCACATTATCCTGAAACCAGGCTGACCAGTCCTAACACTAACATCTTAAAGCTGAGCGCCTAGCGATACAGTTATTTGTACCATTTTTATAAGTCTTTGGTATGACTCGACCGGGGTTCGAACCCATGACCTCCCACATCCGAAGCGGAAGCTCTAACCACTAGACCACTGGAGCAGTGCATTGTATTGTCCTTCAGACTGTAGTGCATGATATTGTTTTGTATACCATTCTGTATTGTCTGTTATATTGTATTTTATTGTCCTTCATTCTGAATTGTATTGTCCTGGTTATTATACATTATATCACTGCAAACATACCAGGCATCAGTAATATATTGAGATTTTCTACAAAATGCTGATGTCATGATTGCTACACTCTTAAATTACTGCAGTATTATACCAATACAGAATACATTTTTTAGAAAAACAAAAACAAACAGGAACGTAAATAAATATAGACTGCTTTTCTACAGGAATGTAAATAAAAATAGACTTCATTTTTACAGGAATGTAAATAAAAATAGACTGTTTTTTTACAGGAATGTAAATAAAAATAGACTGCTTTTTAATGTGACGAAAATGTTGTACATACATCCATACATGAATTTCAACAAAGGACTCAAGATGACATCTGATAACATAAAATCTGGACAAATATACAGGAAAAATGGCAAAGGAAACATGATTTTGTTTCAAAGATAACAAATTAAACAGCTAAGTAGAAGACTTGATTGGAATTTGGATTTCTGATGAAACTGTTATACCATATTGGCATTCTGCAGACAAATGAAGTTAAACAACCAAAAAAAACCTTAAAATATTTATATATCACATAGAAATGAGTTGACGATAGACATGACTGTCTAAAATAGATCACAGAAAGAGTAGCTCATCACATGTATGCCATATTTTTAAAAGTCCTATAATGTAGATAACTGAAATTTTGAGTGCAGAAACCATTTTTCTTCTTTCAGTCAGTGACCTTTTGACCCTTAAATGAATAGGTTTCTTCCTTACTCTAAATGCAAGTTATCTAAAAACTTTCAGCAATGTATGCAATGCAGAACTGATGTTAACAGTTTTCTTCTTTCAGTCAGTGGCCTTGACCTATTACCTTCCAACTCTAAATAACTTTCTTCCTTGCTCTAATTGCAGTTCATCCACAAAGTTTGGTTAAGATACGTACAACTAATGGTTAAGATACGTACAACTAATGTTATTGCACAGAAACCATTTCTTTTCTCTTTCAGTCAAAGTGATATTGATCTTTGAACTACTGACTCTAAAATCAATAGGGTTCTTCCTGACATTAAGTGCAAGCCATCTGCAATGTTTGATAACCACATATGACAAAGAACTCAAGTAATTGTGTAGACATTTTTCTTCTTTCAGCCAGAGTGACTTTGACTTTTGAAAATAAATTAGGACTACCCTATTACCAATGTGCGCATTGCCAAAAGCCTCACAAACTATAGTTTGCTTCACAAAGTCTCAAACTGAGGAACTTATTCTGGAAAGCAAAGTTCAGACAATGGCCATTCAGGGGCCATAACTCCTCTACATGATGACATTGAATGATGGCAATCCAATAGATTTAGGGACTGATCAGTGTAATGGTGTATAAGAAATTTGGTTCAAATCCAACATTCCTTAATGACGATATGCAGTGGAAACAAAAATTATGAGGAATAAATCAGACACATAACTCCTTTAAATGATAATGTGGAAGACTGCAAATGAAACTCATTCAAAAGTCTTATCAAGCTGCATGCCAAACTCATGTAAATGAGACAATGGAATTCTGGTAAATGAACTATTTCAAGATATGATCAATATAAAGCCCCATGCCATTTTGGATTAAATCAAATCAAAATTAATGGTGGAGTTATACTTTGTAAACTAAGTATACCATCATGGGCACATAACTCCTTGAAATGATGTCATAACATGCTGAAAATCGAACTTGCTCAATTAAGTACTCAATAATACAAAGCTGCATTCCAAATCTGGTTGAAAGCCAACAATCCAGGGCAAATTTTAGAGGCAGAAACAAAAGAGAGAAAGGCAATCAGGGACCATTACTTCTCTAAATGATGAAATAGGAGGCTGGAAATATAATTTCCAAGTCTCATTAATATAAACCTGCATTTCAGATTTTGTTAAAATCCAACACTTCACAGGAAAGGTATATTGTGGAAACCAAATTGTTGATGGACACAGAGATGGATGGGCTAACGAATAATGGACAGATGTGATTAATATAGGTGTACCACTAACTTCATCCATTAGGGGCCATAATAATACTAATAGAATCATATGCTGGAGTTTGCACCAAGACAAGGAAATCCTAGTGAAGGGGTTACATTACTTGTCTCCACACAAGGCTTGCTGAGTGGTAAGAAATATAATGTAACCCCATGACTGGGATTTCCTTGTCTTGGTGCAAACCCTAATGTAGATTGTTTTTCTTACCCAATAATTTCCTTTAAAGTGAAAATAATTCATCACTTTTGCAATATAGTTCACATGGAAATGTTTACAAGTAGTGCATTAATACAAATATGTTAATGAGGGCTGTGGCATGATCATTCCATCCAAAGTACACAATTTTTAAGCGTGACCAAAACAACAACAATATAAAACGATTGATAGTATTTAATATATGGATGTTATATGAAATTAACAATAAATAATTAATATTTATTAAAAGAAAATATTTCATTTTCATCAGTTCCAATTTAGAAAAGTTATACTGTAAATAATGAAATGATAGCGGGTACACAGTTCTATATATGCCATAACAAAGAGTAACTTGTAGCATGAGTGGCCATGATTGGATTATGCACTGGTAATAAGAAAGTGAGTCACTATCATATATAACTCTCCTTTTCTTTGGAGAAGTTTAAACTGTTTGTGACATACTGGTGTTGTAATTAATACTGACTGTAAAATTACCCGAGTGTATGAAACACACTCCAAATACAGACCCTATTGGATAACACGGTTTCTTGGAAAAATTTATATTTTCTGTCTTGGAAATATGGCAAGTATTGCTATTAGTAGTGGAAGGATATGCTACACGGAAATCTGCTTGTGGAATAAAGTGTGGACAGGTAAATGATTCCTTCTGACTGGTAAGAGCATTATTTGTAATTAATAGTTGCTGGTACATGTTTGATTCAGCTGAGGCACAATGGAGTAAACATTTACAATTTTTGCTCTCCTACCTTTAAGAGTCAAGATGTTCCCTAGCTTGGAGTCCATTTTCTTTTTGTTTTATCTTTATTGTTTGTTTTTTAAATCTTCTGTTTTAAGTTTTATTTGGTTTCTCTCCTCCAAAAGCTATTTTAGTACATTTCCCTAAGTGTCAGCATTTGTTTGATTGGAAAACAACTCCATCAGGCCAAGCAGAAGACAACAAATTGCTTGCATCCCTTGATAAAATAGCCCCCAGCACATGAACATGACTGAGACGACTGGTCTGAGATAACCAGATTGAGATAGGAAAAGTAAGGTTATCAAAACAGGTAGATTTCTCTGTTGCATGGGTGAGAAAAAGATATCTATGTCACCCATAAACTTAGTCAAGGGTGACTACTTAAATAAAGGGAGATAACTTTTAATGCCTGATTATGTTATCTGCAAAATGGTGGATTGCAAGGATAGGGAATGGTAGGAGCAAGAAAGAGGCAAGTAGCTGTGGCAATCAAGTCAAATTTTGTTTATTTCTGTTCATAAGTTTTGGAATGACTAATTTTTCAAAACTTTAAAATCGATCCGCCTCCTTTGAATGCAATAGAAATACAGTGAAATCTAACTTTAAATGACATCTGGCCACATGATTATTTTGTTGACTGATTTACTTTATACTATGGAGTCTCCAAGAATCTTTCTTTGTATATCTGTATGCACCTGAATAAATTTATATTATCAATGTAAGAGACTTTCCAATTAAGACTGAAGAGCACAGTAAAACTGTATTGGCACTGATGCAAATAAAGCCATTTGTGCTTGTGTGTGTGTGTGTATATATATATATATATATATATATATATATATATATATATATATATATATATATATATATATATATATATATTACACACACACACATCTATAAAACAAGCAAAATAACAAGAACAAATGATAGAGATTTTCCTGGCATCATAAATGTCAGTTACTGTGAATTTATTGATTTCCCAAGTATTTGTGGTTTTGTGAAAAATGAAAATTTCCTGAGTACTGCCTGCCTATACTCATATATCAAGTCCTGAGTACTGCCTTTACTCACTTATATGTCAGGTCCTGAGCACTACCTATACTTATATGCCAAGTCCAACTGCAAACTGCACCAACTCAGATCTAGCATCATATAATGCATACTTGCCATATTCCCAGACAATACTGAGTTTATTCTGACACTCAAAAAATGCACTTTGAGGTCCCAAGAGGGGTCAGTGCTCCTGATCCGAAAAATGAGGTCGTCCAATTGAGAATAAGCTATCTTTTCATATGAACCTATAGAAAATGCTTGGAATATCATGTTTTTCATTTGCCACATTCTGTTATGGCAGGTATGGTAAATGCACCAGCAGATCTGGATCTATGCAGTTTGCTAGCAGTAATCAGTAGAACAAACAACACAGACCCTGATCTGCCAGTGCATTATGCAATGGCATATTAGTCTATGTTGTTTGCTGTTGGACTTGACTTATATGTGGAAAATGACATCTTCAGTGGTACCTGACTTTGACTGGATTGGGTAAATATATATTACTGGTAACTAGGTTAACTGCCTGTCCTAGAACAGGAATTAAAAAAAAAAAGTTAAAAAAAAATAAAAAAATTGGGATGAGCAAGTTTAAAAGAAAGTTCAAGATAAAAATACAAAAAGTATAAAAAATTTGGGATGCCACCGCAAGTTTCAAAATCACAAACTCTTGTTTGGCAAGCATTACACGCAGAAAGGAAGACAAATGTTGGTATTTATATATAAGACTAGGTATAAATTATCTTCATGGAGAAGATTTTAGGTATTTTTTCCTTCCATTCTCTAGTGTTTTCATCAAAGAGTTTTGAGCAAATTCCTTCCAGACATGAATTGGAGTCATTACTTTTATCCATGAGGGTGAACATTTGAAATCTTCCTCCATCAGATAAACGGGAATGACTCTAGGGCCTTCGTTTATCTGAAAACTGTTATACTTAACTACTTCTGCTTGAAATTTAGATAGACTGTTCTGCATAAAGGCTTTTGTACAAAGGATGAACACCAATCTGCAATCTTCAAGCACATAGTCTAATGCCGATACTTGACTGGTACCTGATACCACGTACTCATCATACAAGATCGTCTTTGCTTGGGGTTTGAGATCTTTAAGAACGTCAAGCTTATGTTGTCGAAAGCTGATTGCTTCATTCCTGTCAGCTTCACAGTGTAAAATGAGGACATCATATACAATTGCAGCTGAAAAGTAAGATAAAGAAGCTAGTGATAAAAAGATCTTAGATTTTAACATAATTTCTTTTTAACTACCATAATATACTGTCTGAAAGTCATGACAATTTCTTTCATATAACTGAATTTTTACAGGAATAAACATGGGTGTGCTAAACATTTCAAATAAATGTATATCCATTCAAATTAAAATTTTAACAAAATAATAACATGGACATGAACAGTAATAAATATATTATTATGATTATTATTATTACTGAAGTAATTCAATCTTGATTGATCGATCACATTAAGTTGTATGGATCATGACCATCTGAAGCATCAAGTCATAATCACTATTTCCTGATACCAACAACATAATGTACCAAAATCAAGATCAAATTACTATGATAATGATATTTTTGTATACCTATTCATTTTTAGATAATTTAATTAAAAGAAATTGCTTCACATTTTATCCTTCTTAATACAAACTGCATCTTAGACTAGAAACCAAATTAATTTTTTATCCGCTAGTATGTACATGAATGTCAGACCAAATTAATTTTTTATCTGCTAGTACTGTATGTACATGAATGTCAGTTTTATAAGTGATTCACTTATAGTTTCAGCCTTGTTTTTGAGAGTATCGTGACAGAATCAGAAAATATATTGTTTTCCTATTTTTAGAAAATAATAAATTCTGTCTCTTTCTTGAGAAAAGTATTTATAGGTATATAACATACAAGAACTTTTGACATGGATTGTAAATGGACTTTGTTTTAAAGTGGATATGGGGATTCTATTAACGTACAGTACAATGCTATTGTTTGTTATAATATGTGCCAACTGCAGTTATCTTAGCGCCAGATCTGCAACTGAATAATAAGTCAGAAGAGCAGTGTCTATTATGCTTACTTAAAAATATTAGATAAATAAACATGCATAGACCTTCATCTGCCAGCATTTTGTGTGCCTGAAGATCAGGGTCTATAATATAACCAACTGGATGACAATCATATATGTTAAACTGCAATCCCTTCTGAATGAATACCATATTTACTTTCGCATGAGTTAGATCTAACTTCAAACTGCATAGACCCAGTCTGTGATGTATAATGCACCAGCAGATTTGGGTCTGTGCAGTTTGTTGGGAATAATCATTAGAACAACCAACACAGACCCTAATCTGCTGGCACATTATGTGATGGCAAATCAGGGTTTGTGTTGCTTGTAGCTGGGCCTAACTAATAAGTGAGTATGCACAGTATATGTTTAACAAGTATAATCATTTTTCACCAATTGTTTATGTAAAATTCCATAAATATAGTCCTACATGCTATGGCAGATGTCCTCTCCAAGCTTTTCTTCCTTTCCATTATTATTGTCTTGATGCGTCTGAAGTCTTTTTCCATTTGTAATGGCTCAATGAGTTGCAGAAGGGCATCCAAGTTTTCTGCCTGGAACATTTGCTTTTCTTCTAAAGCTGCTAGAAGGAACTGAACATCGTCAGGTTTTGCTTCAATTATGAAGGACTGCAAAGCCTCTTGGTTTTGAAGCCTCTCTTTAAAGTCCTTGCTGCGATTTTTGTATAAATCATTTAAAAAATTGAAAATCCTTCTAGTTTCATATCGTAACTGAACCTGAAGAAAAGAGAGACTTTTGTTGTAGCCAGAATCTAATACATTTTGAATCCTACCACCACCCATTCCTTGATCTTGGAAGAAAAATGCCCCTCAAAGTGAAAAAATTATATCAAAATTTACATAATAAAGTACAGCGAATTGATGGGGACTCATGCAGATAAAAAAGTCAGTATATATACAGTGTATACAACAAATCCTGCAAAAAGACTGATATTTCGAGAAATGACAATCTCAAAACTTGTTGTTTTCATTTTTATATTTTTCTGTCATTCAATATGTTAATAGATCAAGCGAGAGATATAATTACAGTAGAATGTAAAAAAAGATAAAATTCACAAAGGTTAATCAAACATAAAACATGAATTTAATGGGTATAAAAATTTTAAAAACCCAAAACCAATGAGAACATGTTAATATCTGCAGTTTGTGACATACTTTACAAATATCACTTCATATTTCACTGCCTGATTTGCTGAACATATCTCTCCTGAAAACGAATTTTGTTTTATTCTATTTCGGCACTGGAATATTCAAAACCATCAATGGCCTGCCATTAAATCAGAGTCTTTTTGCCATTTTCTCTGCCTGAGATAGGAACACCATGCTGTGTGAACCAGGTGTACACAGCATCATGTAATTCCATATTGTTTGTAGTCCGTGCCCATTTTCATTTAAATTCATCATCAGAATCGACATTGTGAGCAATCCTGAAATTTCTGCTCATCCCTGAGCCAACCTCTGACTGTCAACTCAACAATTCTAAGTTCACAAGAAACTTTTGATCTTGCTTCGACATTATGAACCCAGTATCAATGAATCAAAGCTTTTTATTCACAAAGTACACCTTCACTTGATTCCTTTACTCCCCACAATCACATTTACAAATGATTAGGATACATTACTAATTTATATATATATATATATATATATATATATATATATATATATATATATATATATATATATATATAAACCAAACAACAATGAAATAAATAGATTACAGTTTGTGTATGCCTCCTAACCAAGAAATGTACCATATGACCTTGATGGGCTTTTGCTACTTTGTATCTCTGGTATTGTGAACACTGTATTTGAATCCCATGGAAAGTGAACAAATACCTTTACAATCACCCAGGTTCATTTAGTCTACTTGGTGTGAGTTCAGTTTCAAGGTTTTTCTCTCTCACTCCACAGATTTCCATAGATGTTGTCCAGAGGCTCATGCATGAGAGAGAGAGAGAGAGAGAGAGAGAGAGAGAGAGAGAGAGAGAGAGAGAGAGAGAGAGAGAGAGAGAGAGAGAGAGAGAGAGAGAGAGAGAAAATAAAGCAGAAAGGACTTTTGAAATTGTGTACCATGTTTGATTCATTTAGGAAATGGGGATTATTAACATTTTTTTGTCATTATCTTATGCTACTAATGATTACTCAATGGAAATTCATCACTGATCTAGAGAATATAGAAGCAATAGTCTACTATTAAAACATATCCTACTGCTGAAACATATAAATGCACTATGGGCAGATCACAATTCGAACATATATATATATATATATATATATATATATATATATATATATATATATATATATATAATAGTGCAAAATTTTGTAGAAGTTCTCACAGCACATTTAAAATGGTCAGTGCAATATGTAACAAATTAAATTTATGAATGGATCTAAGTACCATACTAAATCACTACACTGTCGTGGTTTTAATGTCCTGGTTTGGGGCATGGTTGATTTTTAATTGGTGCCCATTTAATAGCAGTCACACAGAAGGATGAGGCAAGGTGAATTTGGGATCTAAATATCAGAAAATGACACAGTTGAAATGATGCAGAGACAACTTTGTACCCATTGAAATAAGTATCATAAGATGAAACTTTCCAGAAATCAGTTCATTAAGAAAGTGATACCTGGATAGGCACTTGTTAATTTTCAGTGGTTAGATAAATTTAATCCTTATTAGCTAAGCTAAATAATTGGTGTGTATTTCCCAGACAAAATTTGATGTTTTATGTATTCTCCATCACAAGATTAGTCAGTCTAAGTTTTGCAAGAAGGCGAAATCTTATCTCTGAGTAAGAATAGCAAGTATTTTGTTCTAGTTAAATAAAAATCCAAGGGATGGGTGTCTGAAAGTATTTGAGAGACAAGGAACTAAATATAAAGACTGTTATGATAGAAGCAAGCGAGTCTTGAAAGCACAAGGGAAATAGCTCCATATATGCACCATCCTGAGTGGGCAGAGGGCAAACAACCAAATTATGGTTGATGACCCGAAAGAGGCTGGAGTGAAAAGAGCAAAAAGGAATACAGTGACTCTAACCTTTCACCAACATTGAATTTGTCAGACCAGCAAGCAACCAGGTTATGTTGGCATGCAAAACAATTGAGTCTGATTGCTCACTCTGTCTCATGATAAAATTTGTCTTATCGGTATAAACAGAATCGCTAATTGCATTTTATGAACTTGATAATTAATTTCTAAGAAAGTGTATCATTCAAATGCTATGTTCAATTTAATTTTGTCTATATAACTGTTCTGTATACAGGGGTTTGTGTTGTTCTATTCTATTTCTCTGCTCTGATCTCTGTTTATTCCATCCATTTCATATTTTTACTATCCACTTGATCCGGGCAATAACGCCATGGGCGTTCATCTCCTAGATAATTTTAACCAACCCAAAAACCTCGTACAGGTACTCCCCAAGATATGTAAGGGTTACATTCCTGGGACATCTGCATATGTCGGTTTGTATAAGTTGAGTTTTACTAGGCAACATATGGCTCTGACATCATGGCGAAGGGTAATGTTAACAAAACACAATAAAAATCCTTAAGATTATGAAAAATGTAACAGAAATGATTCACACATCTACATGAGAGGAGAAGCAGAACTATCGGTATATACTGTGGGTACACTCAATCTGAAGATCAAAAACCTGTATGCATGTTTGCAGTTCATTAAGTATCTCCGAATTTGCGTATGTCACAGTTTACACATCTCTGGGAGTACCTGTATATTCTTTCATTTGTTAAAGTAACAAAATACACCTGACCATTTGTAAAAAATACCATATCTACTTGCATACTAGCCAAATAATTTAGGGAAAAAAAAGGCCTGGAAGAAGGGGATTCAGCTTATCTGCAGGCCATGCAAGGTCTAAATTTTAAGGTTTTTAAGATTTTTTTGTCGACTACCATAATGGCTGCAAATCTTGGGACACAAAGAAAAAAATTTGTTCCATGTCTTAGGATATATAAGCATGTGGGAAAACAAATACATTCTCAGTGTCACAACTCTTACTAAACTGTTACAAACTACTATGACTGCTTTTGTTATTACTTTGCATGTGCATATTTTTTTATTTCTCCAACACAAAATTAAATAAAGGTAAATAAAGATTTCATAATTCATAGGCCAGTTTGAGTTTACCTGGAAGACAAGGCTGTACTATAATGTACAGTACTTACACAGTGCAAATCATGCCTAGCGTTAATTTAATCCTTGTTTATTACCAAACATATTAGATGCAGAGTTTGCGATATTCATTTTTTTTTACCAAATCACATTCTTCCAAATAACACTTCAGCTAATCGGTAATAGCTGCTTCATTTATGTTGATCCACGTGCTCATCAGTGTTACTCTTTTTCAATGATATAAGTGATGCTACAAATTGAGGTAATCTTTATGAAAAGGTACACACATTCAATTGTGCAAAGCACAACCAGCATAACTGTTACGAGTTCATGAAAGAATGGTAAAAATAAAGGGTAAAATTCTGAATACAGATCAACTAAGATCATCATCAATCTATTTTACTTTTGTGTTTTGGCTGAACAAAATCATAATTTTCCACACAATGGAAAGCAGGATGTTTAGGCATCTCCTTTGTTTATAACTGGCGGATTTGTCTTTTGTTTTCCGACAGCAATACAGGCCAGTTAATCATTAAAACCTTGAAACTGGCTTGGGTTAAGAGGGTCTTTTGACTGGCAACTATACCAGTTCTTGGATATGTAATTGCCTTTCACTCCATAATATTAGCATGATTACCGTAGTTTTTTAAAATGGGGTGTAAGGTTGCTTACATCCAAGCAAACTACAACTCAGTTTTTACGGCATTAACATAATTTTTGAAGCATTATTTCTGAAACTTCCTTTTTGTAATTCGGATTTATCATCAAAGTTCAGTACAGTGGTACCCATGATTCGAATCCAAGGGATGTACCTCATTTAGCAAAATGTACTTCATTCAGCACTTCTTCAAACCTACAATCTACAATGTACATTCGGTAGTACCATTATGTACATACACTCACTAGCCTAGCAGCAAACATTGAATCAAACCCTATTGTTGTTCATTGTTGTCATACTGAGATAATATTTTAATGAGTTAGGTACTTGCAATTTCAAGGCAAAATAAAAATGTAATAACTGGTGCACTGATATAAAAAGTCTGATGTGATAATGCATAAACAAAAAAAATAATTGAGTCAAAAGGTAGACATAGTGTTACAGCAACCTGCGAATGCTCAATTCTTGTCATCATCCGATTGAGTTATCCACAAATCTGAATTTGGCAGAAACAATAAGAAAACAGAAAATTAAATAAATTTCTTGACTTTTCAAACCATTTCTATGTAATAATCGTACATGCCAACCCCAACACAGTTATATGGGTAATTTTTACTAATGTAAGTTTGCCTAAATAAATGTGTTTAGAACTTACCACGTGCATCTTGTGATGTTGTCTCGGACCTTTGGGTTGGCTTATACACAGGTCATAAACTTTTTAGTATTTATACCTATTTAATTTGGAGGGGGTCGGATGATATGTCAATGGGTTGATATGTGAGTATATACAGTACTTCTTTTTCTACTACTGACCTTTGCTATTTTTTTACGCTGAGTTTCATCGGATGATTCATATGCCCTTGATTTACATATATCCATAACAACAAGTTCTCTCATCACATCAAAATCTGTGTCAGTCATGACCTGTAAAGACAAATGTAAAACTTGAAGTGACCATAGTGAATCACAATGTAACCATAGCTGTGTCAGTTCTGACCTGTTAAGACAAATGTAAAACTCTTAAGTCACCACAGTATTACTAAAATATGGTCTTAAACTAAGTAACAGAAAAGAGTGAAAAGCAATAATAAGTTTTGTAAAATTCAACAAATAATTTATTTCCATAGAATATAAAGTGAAAAATATATAAAGAACTTACAGTATTGATAATCCCAAATAATCCTAGAATTTCTAACACAAGTCATAATGATTAATGTTCTAAATAAACTTTAGTGGTATTCCAAAATAAATCCAACACTGGAAGTGTTGATGTGCCTATGGTGGCTCGTGTCATGGTGATGCACCAACAGCCTTTTGTTGGATCACAATAATACAATCTAGGAATATATCCTTATTTGGATTTCACTATAAATCCAAGTCTCTAATTCCAAGAATGTTATTTTTGAGTACCTTGTATTTCCAGAGACAAATCACTTGAATTAAATAATGTGAATAAAAAAATTCCAGCCCAGTGAAATACTGGACACAACAATAATACAACTGATTCTGCTCAGATCTTACAGCTCAAATGAATAATTTATAGATAATCAAGATTATATAGTCCTCTACTTGACCTCAGGTCACAATTAGCATTTTCTAAAAAACTATTATCTAATGGAAAATTTCATTCTGGAAGGTCTCAAATGTTTACAAGATAAAATCTTAGTTATAATTAGAAGGTCTGTTACAAAAATTATAATATCAAATATGGTAAATAATGTAGACCTGGCATTTTATGGGGAATTTCCAAAGTTCTGGACTCAGATTTAGATAAACATGTTCTTTGCAAAACTAAAATCAATGATTCAGGTCAGGTAGAAAATGAACTTGATTTTGGACAAGTCCAAAATAAATAATCCATAACATAATAATAATAAATTTTTTTACAAAGAACAAAACCAAACAATGCAAATTAAATATATATAACAATAGTGAATCATATTGCAACTATAGCTGTGTCAGTACTGACCTGTAAAGACAAATGTAAAACTCAGTGTCCATAGTGAACCATGATGTAACATAGCTGTTCCCAATGAGTGTGTTCTTGTGTGCATTTAATGCATGTACTCACTATGTCCATCCCAGCAGATGAAAAAATAACCATGTAAAATCTATATATGCATACAAACATGCCAATCAAATTTCATTTCTTTAGGTCAAGTGTTCTGCCATCAACTGAATAGGCAAACAGAGAGTAAAAAAACATATCCCTGCTGCAAGCAGTGCAGGTGTAAAAATAAAAGATAGATGTCTGTTGCAATCAAATGTTATAGTTTCATCCCACTGCAATGCCTCATTAAATAAACTGCATTTACCCATGCATAACATGCTTTGAGTTCCACTGCACTGCATATTTAAACAGACAGAAGCTATAGAACAGTACCAGATTGCAGTTTCATTTAAAATTTTAAATTCATTCCTTGATTTAAGATTTTTATATTGGTTGAAAATAATGAATTATTCACAGAACAGGCATCCAAGATTAAAATACTGCCATTGTAACTTGAATTCACCTTCAGAGAGTTTTGTTTCACCTTTAGGACATTTTAAGTCTTTTTCTTTCTCAAAGTTTAGGATCTTCTAAAGAATAGCAAGACTCCATTAAGTGTATGATTTAAATACTCCAAAGTCATTTTAAATCATTCTCATATCATATAAAATTACAATATTGTTGTATCAGTGGTAAAAATAAAACAAAAACACATGTGATCTTAAGAAGAAATTCTGAGAAAGTCAGTAAAACCAATTCATGTTCCGGTGTTACAAAATGTTAAATAACATGCCAACAGAAACAATGTCTATTCTGTTTTTTCTACCAATGACATTTACAGCCCAAATCTGATTGAAATCCAACAATCCTTGGAGAAGTAATGCTCAGACACCAGAGAGCAGAAGTGTTGTAAATGATGTTATTATATGCTCATTTTTTTCTCCGTTAACTTTACATTGTCAGAATCGTGCAATATTATGCGATACTGCACTCCTCGTGCTCAATTCATACTTAATGCACGTGAATAAAGGAACTACTTTCTATTGTAAACAAACAATTCTATTTTCTAATGTAAACAATTTTTTTATGAATGAACTAAAGCAGATATTTCATGGACTGCCACATACCAGCAAATTTTTCTTAGACTGCCACATAGCAGCTGCTTTGGCACATTCCGCGTTAACTTTTTTGATACAATGTTTCAGATTTAGGCTAGCTATATACGCCAGACAGGGTCCTCACAATAACACGCAAGTTGTAAGACATAAACTGTCTTCTTTAGCTGGTAATAAAAATGGCAAAAATATACTTACAATTTTACATCCTGAACTTCCTCAAAATATACTTTCGTAGTTCTGCAAATCCGAATTACATGAGCCATGTCATGGGTTCTCAAGGTTGATTACACATTTCGAAATTGTACTGTAATTTCGAGCATATTCCAAGTGCAGTTACATCCTCCTTACTGCACTCAAAATGAAATAAACATTAAATTCCATAGCGTCTTTTCGATAATTGCAATTGAAAGGCTTCATAATTTTCCCACATTATGATCTGAATCATTCAATGACAGAACAGAAACACGCATGCCGATGTCAACACACTTCAATGCGATTAAATTGGCAGATGCTGCTAAAATCCGATGTAAGTTACTTCATGTAGATAAATCCAGACCATAATCAAAAACTGCGTCGAATCGACAAAAATACCAAAACGTATTCATTCCAGATCAAATGGAAAAGTTGTTGCAATGCGTATTCATTAACAATATTACTCCAAATTTCAATTTTAAGTAGACCAAACGCCATTTTCTTTCGAAACTTATGTCTAGCGCGCAACCAACTTCAAATTTGTCTGGGCGGAGTTACGTGCGCATTAATAATGTTGTGTAATGATGCAGCTACGCTTGTATATTTAGTTTGGAAAACGGCATACATTCGGTTACTTTGTTTATTGTAGTGTATTATTGTTTATATATTTAAGCATTGGGAAGAATAAGAAAATGAGCATATAATAAAAAGGTTACTGCATTTGTATGGGAAAATATGAACTCATTTTGTTGGATGGATATACTGCCCTCCCAAGGTCGTGCAGTATAACCATCCGAAAAACTTGTTCATATTTTCCCATACAAATGCAGTAACCTATAATTGTGGAATGGTGGAAATCAAACTCTTTCAAGGTCTCATCAGTACATAGCTTCATACTAAATTCTGATGAAATCCAATAATCAATGGTAAAATTGAACTGCAGAAACCAAAGACATGAGAGTGGGCAATCAGGGGCCATAACTCCAGTAATGCTATAAACTGATTTCATACAAGGTCTCATGAAATCCAACAAACCTTGGCAAAGATATGCCATGGAACCCAAAGTTGGATCTTCCAACAAAACTGGGGTGGGAGGAGGGAGTTAAAACTACTGCAAAGTGATATTGTGAAACACTGGCCAGAAATCAAACTCATTTAAGTTCTCCGTGACATAAGCCAAACATCTATTATGTTTGAATCCAACAATCCTCTGTAAGGTTACGCTAAAGAAACCAATGTCAGCAGGGCATGCAACTGGGGACATAACTCCTGTAAATCATGTTACTAAATACTAGAAGTCCAAGTCATTTAGGTTTCAATAATATAAAGCTACATGCCATATTTGGCTAAAATCCATTAATCTTTTGTAAACTTCAGCTACATGCCATATTTGGTTGAAATCCATTTATCCTGTGTAAAGCTGCAGAAATCAAAAGTAGGAGGATGGGCAGTTAGGAGCCATAAATCCTCTAAATGTACAATCAGGGGTAATAAATCCTCTAAATGGTCAATCAGGGGCAATAAATCCTCCAATTGTACAATCAGGGCAATAAATCCTCTAAATGGGCAATCTGGGGCCATAAATCCTCCAAATGTACAATCAGGGGCAATAAATCCTCTAAATGGGCAATCAAGGGCCATAAATCCTCTAAATGTACAATCAGGGGCAATAAATCCTCTAAATGGGCAATCAGGAGCCATAAATCCTCTAAATGGGCAATCAGGGGCCATAAATCAATTTACTTCTTTGGATATTAAAATATGTATGAGTTATTTCAAGTGACACAATTTACTTCTCTGGTTAGTAGATAATGTATGATATATGAAAGATAGTGAAGAACAAAACAAAAATACCATATGGATCAAACTATATATATGTTCAACTTTTTGAAATGTTCATAATAATTTAAAATATCCAAAGTTTCAACCAGGATTTCTATCAGTTAAAGAATCTGCACAGTTTTATTTACTTTGATGAATGCTTATAAGGCTTTTGGTGCTAAATTTTGCTCAATATGGCTATATTATTATATTTTTGTAAAGAACATGTGAAATATGAACAGAAAACCAATTTTTCAATCACACTTAAAATCTATCAAAAAAGAAAAGAAAAAAAGTAACATAACTCTTCTTTGCCTGAAACTGGGTACAACCATTGTTCAGTACAGCCCATCAAAGCCTTGATATGTGCAACTGTCTTTCCTTGCTAACTGCATCTTTGTTTTTATGCCATCAGAGTAAGATACAGTAACACATGATAAATACCATTATAAAATACATGATGAACCTTAAAATCTAATAATTTACCTTATCTACACTACATAATGCATTTTCCATCTTCTCCTCTGCTTTCTGATATATTCTTTTTTCATCTTCTGAAACATCCTCATCATCAGCAAAGCTTTCAAATTTCTGCTTCATATGCACCATAAGTATTTTGATCTGTTCAATGCCATTTTCCATTTCCTTCTCAGAGCAGCACAAGTTATGAGAATGTGCTACTAAATTACGCACTTTCAAAACCTGTATATAAACAAACACATACATTTCTTACACATGTCAACTGAACACATCTGCTGTGTTACTCTACTGTTGTCAGGTTCTCAACATGATGGAATAAAATCCAGAAAAAGATGAGGATGTACTGTTCCAACAGGGAAGTCACACTATTATGAGGTGCTGTTTTTACTAATTATTAAACCTGTCTGTATAAAATATTTCAATATTTTAGATAAAAAAGTAGAATATTTGATTTCAAATATTGCGGATGATTTCTTATATGAACAAACTGAAATTTTGGAATCGACTATATAATTTTTTAAAATAAAAATGTAGTATATTTTATAACCAATAAAAACCAAACTCTTTCCTCCAAACCAAGGACTGCTCCCCTTCACTGCAATGCCATCCAGTGCACCCTACACTGTATTGTACATTACACTAAGTTAACGTGATTATTTCCTTAAAACTTGCATTCAGTGTCATTTGTTTGTTTTGCCAATACAATAATCCACTGTATACTGCCTAAAATTATTCTTCTCTCTGAAGACAAACAGAATCACCAATATGAGGATTTAACAATTAAATTCAGACCAAATCAGACTGAACTGGACAAGATCACATCACGATAGTGTTTAAGAAAATGCTGAAATGGGTGCTTGTATATATATATATATATATATATATATATATATATATATATATATATATATATATATATATATATATATATATATATATATCTGTGTTTATTTACCATCAAATTTTATGTGGCAATTTTAAAGAAAATCAAGTACTGCAAAACATTTAGATTCTCCATAGGAATTTTCCTTTTTCTGTAGACAGAAATCATTGCCCGTAATAAATTTTTGACCAAAAATTGTGAATTTTGTATATTAAAAATTATGCTGAAAGATTTAATATAAAATTTTTTAAATAGAAACTTCAAGAAAATTTTTTATATCATAAAATCTTTTTTTTATCATGGAATTCTATTTTTTTTATATAAAATATGATTTTTTTTTTTATAGAAATATAATTTGAATACTGAATAAATAGTAAAGCAGTGCCTTGTAAAGCATAACAAGTTTAGGTAAAACATGAATTACTGATATAATATGCACATGGCATGACTCGTAAAATTTTACAACCTCTTCACAAATTTCTCCCGACTGATATCTATGTCCCTCCATGATAGTGGATAAAGCATATATTAACGTTGTCCATCCATCTGTCTGTCCAGTACATAACATCATAATTAAGTTCTTTTTTTAAGGTCATTTTGTGTGTGTGCGTGTGTGACACATCATTTATTTTCAGATAAAACAATAAACATCATGGCAATAAAGTCTCCTTGTAACTGCAGTCTTTATCCATGCAAATAATCCAGCAGGTGCAGAGTTAAACAAGTGCAGAATTAAACAGGTGCAGCTTTATCAGAAACACATATAATTCGGTCTGATCTCTCAGACATTTTCTCATGGGGGAATTTGACCACTCCTAACACCAAGAATTTTGGAATGTACTGAAGGTTCTAGTTTACAGAAAGTGGTTTAAGTAAAAGATCCCATACAGACGTTCTTTAATATCCTCTGGATTGGCACTATTGGCTGCATCAACTCTGCTTAATGTTGAGCACTCCAACAAAACCATGAGGATCTGATCTTGAAAGATGTTTGGTAGTCATAGTAGCAGTTTCATTGTTCAAACTGTGCACAATTTTGATAGAATTCTCATTGATTTACTGTTAATGATGCAATGAAATTGGTTGGTAAGTATAAATACAAGTTAACTATTCAAGTCATTCAGTTATTGAGTTTTGTATTATTTATTGTGACCATACGACTACACATAAGCACAGCAGCAATTATACATTGTAATTCATTCTAATTGATAGGAGTATGCAGCAATTATACATTGTAATTCATTCTAATTGACAGTAGTATGCAGCAATTATACGTTGTAATTCATTCTAATTGATAGGAGTATGCAGCAATTATACATTGTAATTCATTCTAATTGATAGGAGTATTCAGATTACATCACTGTAATTGCAAAAAAAAAGGCATCAATTGATATTCAACTGCCACTAGAACTTGCATATATACTGTATCGCTAGGCATCAATTGATATTCAACTTCCACTAGAACTTGCATATATACTGTATTGCATAGTTTTCAAAATTTCATAAAAAGTTTGACAAAGTCAAATAGGTTCAAATTTAGTTTGAATTAACCCCCAAAACAGGTACATGTAGTGGTAAAGATGAGGTTATTTATTAGTAACATGTGAAGTGAACTTGAATATGATAATGCGAATATTAGAGGATGGGCAGAATATGAACAAGTTTGGCTTTACCAAAGCATTGAGAAAGAGGAATGAAGAAAAAATGAGAATGACATATAAAATGTAAAATTATGCCGTTATAGTTTGCATGTGATTTATAATATTTAAGATCTATGTGAGTTCTAAACCTTCTACAAAAATACTGATTGATGAAATTGAAGTGGTATGATATTATCATGATGGTTGTACTAAAAGTTTGTTTTATTTCTGTTCACACAGTCATCTTCCATCTAGCTATCAATTTGAATGTAAATATCTCTCCATCCAAACATACACACTTTTGAGTACCAATACACTATATGAATATGATACAAATATATGTGTTTATAATATACATTAACACAGAGACTTTTCTACCTGAAGATAAAGTGTTGCTTAAAAACGTTAAATGTTTCATCAATAAAACTAAAAGCACACACATACATCTCTCTCTCTCTCTCTCTCTCTCTCTCTCTCTCTCTCTCTCTCTCTCTCTATATATATATATATATGTATGTATGTATGTATGTATGTATGTATGTATGTATGTATGTATTGTTTTAATCTTTCCATTGGTCTCATCTGGTGATAGCAGGAAACCATAGATTTTTCCCAGTGATTTGCTATGGATTTGAGCACAAGTTTTTATTTATAAGCCAAATATATTTACACAGTATTCCTGTCACTGATGATTTTGTTGTCACATTTGTACTATGCTAAATCCACTCACTTAAAATTCATTAGTTTGGTAAAAACTTTCTCTTTCTTTGCTTAATACAGATGTGTGTTTCAATTTCAACTTCCTGACAGCTAGCATCAGATTAAAAAAAGTCCTTTATATCAACACCAACAAGATTTATTTTTTATAAATGCATCAAGAGTGTCAACACTGCAGCTTTATGTAGATAAACTCAGGTCTGAAAATCTGTGCTCACACTCCATCCTAAACACTAATCTTCTAATAGTGAATATGTCTGAAGCTAAGTCAAATATGTGAGGTCACTAATCATGCAGTTCAGCAAAATTTCTCTTCATTTACATATCTTTATATGAAATAACACTATAACTCTAAAATAAGAAATTCTTATAAAATGGTTGTACCAAGGGTTTCATTGTCAACCTGAGTGGTAATACTCCCAGGGCTAAGAAAAACCATAACGATGGTTCAATAGTTTTTTTTTTTTAAATTATCACAACTACTACTAGTCATTAATTTCTCAGATACCTCATGATATTAATGGAATCTTTATTATCCAATATACAATTTAGCAGCTAATGGTCATCAAGGAATAGGTTCAAAATGTGATTAACAAGCCAAATACAAAAAATGGTCCCTAGAAGGGACTGGTGTTCTACTGGCCAAAAAGAATTTCCATGACCTCAAGTTAAGACCGTTTTTTCATTTAACTACTGAGGATTACAACCATCTGATATTCATCAGTGATTACACGATTTTTAAATTAAATGTTGTGGTGAAGATATTGTACATCAGACTGTCGCCATTTACATCATGTCTTGCAGTGAAAACCCCATGCTGATATGACCATCCATTTGGGAGGAGTCAAAGCAATAACAAGACTTTCCATGTGTGAGCAGGACCATTTTCATTTAGTACTGAGACAGTGCACGACGTCTTTTGGTGAAAGTCCCATGTCAATATGAATTTCCATTCAAAAGAAGTAGCAATAACAAGATTTTCAAAATGGCTACTGTGGTGGCCATATTAGACATCAAAACAGCACCATTTTCATGTTGGACCAACAAGATATCATAAAAATTATTTTAGTGAATTCATCCTTTCAGAAAGAGTAGTGATAACATGATTTTCAAGATAGCTCCTGTGTTAGATGTGTGAGTGGCACTATTTTCAATTAGCACAACTGGGCATGATTGAGGAGTTTTCTTGTGAAAACCTGATTTCAAAAAAGACCCTCAGAAGAAGTTGCAATAACAAGATTTTTAAAACGGCTGTCAAGGTGACCATACAGGACATCTGACTGACACAGTTTTCAGTTAGACCAAAACAAGGCATCATGCATCAAAACCCTACACTAACACTACCATCCATTCAGGAGTAGCAATAATAAAATTTACAAGATGACCTCTCTGGCAGACATACTGAAGTCCAGACTGCACCATTTTCATTTAAGACCAACTAGACCATGAGATGAATTCATGTGTATGTATGCTATCATGACAGTCATCCAATTAGATCAGGAGAATTAGTAGTAATAAGAAATGAAAGACAATAGGATATCTGATAATTAGCTCTCCTGATCTAACAACAATGATCACAAAAAAGGGAAGAATAAAGACAGGTTTTGAAAAAAGCATCAATATAAACTGATGGTGAACAAGGACAAGAAAATGCTAGTTGTAATAATTTTCCAGATCGCTCAAAATATTCATAAATTTGTTGCTTTTATTCACTATAATTTATATTACTGGTACATGACATTCTCCTACTTTGCAATCTTTATTATTATTATCAATACATGTATTATTATTATTATTATTATTATTATTACATGCTTTTGTTATCAAATAAATTACATTTTATGACAACTCAGTTTCCTCTTTCAAACTTTTGCATCACTATCAAAATAAATAAACTCGGCACACAAAATAATTTTTCTAGGATATAATTTCTGGAACTTAAAATACACACAATCATGGTCTAATATTGATTAGTATCCTCTCTTCACCTTGATATCCCTTCTTTGTTAGGGGCCCCAGGTGGACACCTGGTCAAAAGCACTAACCTTTACCAATCACTGTCATCTTACACCTGTCCATGTGGGTTCGAGTCTTGGGCCCAGCTGATGTGGGTATGTGAGAAAGCTGCCAGTAGCTTCCTGTGGGTAAGTGGTTCTTACTGTGGTTTACCCAAGGTTCATCCTCCAGTTAGACTGGCTGTCATATGTAACGTATCTAGTGCTGAAAAGTGGCATTTTAAACCACAAAAAAAACCATTTCTTTGCTATCTTCTAATCCTATTTATCTGTACTCGATCTCAAATTTGTTATTTCAATTTTCAGATTTTGAAATCGTACTTGGTACTTGTAACAGTGCAAGTTATATTATATGATTTAAATTTATTAAATATTGGTTTTCTCCTTGGATTCTTCTAAGATGTAAACTATATACAGTATAGAAAGCCATAATGCAGCAAGACCCTGGACCACCTTCTGGTTTACAAATCTTTCTACAAGGAAATCTGCAATAATCTCTGTTTATAAGCAAATCATATATACATTTTTTTTGTTAATAAAATCAGACTGTGTTAAGAAATTTGTATTCATAATTGTATCAACTACTAAAAATTCAATTAAAATAATAAAAAATTAAAATATGTAAGCAAGTTGGAAATTACAAGAATTGTTTTAACAAGTTTTGCACTCACTCACAGAGTAAGGCTAGTTATGATACCTCTTGAATTTTTTCATGTCCAGACTTGTCATCTGCCCCAACTTTCAGCCAGCCATTAAACTGCTTGCAGCTAGAGATGAGTCTGAGAATGCCCATGATATCTGTGTCTTTAGGACAGCTGTTTTTCTCCATCTGCCCAGATGGCATAAAAGCTTTACCTGTTTCCCAAGGTTGGGACTCCCATTTCTCTATGTTTACATTCTTTATGTAAATTTTGTTGCTTTCATCAACTGCATTCAAACATTTGTTTTTGAGATAATCATTCAATATTTTTTCCTTATTACCTCCATTTTTGGTCTTTTGTTTTTTTTGTATCTCTTGTATCTCTACCCATAGCTTTTTATGTAATTTTTCTATTTCTGATTGCACAGGTTCATGTAACGGCTCCTTCAAATAAAGTAGCGCCCTCCCTAATCGAAGATATCTATGATGTCCTTCACGGTCTAACACATACTTAGAATCCCTGAAAGAGAATGGTACAGCTAGATAACAACCAAACAAAAATACATAACACCATGAAATCATACAAAAAGTCACTGCACTCTATATGCTGTTGGCTTCTTTACTGCATGATAAAGGATATGAATGTACCAAGTAGTCACAAAAATATAAAACTGGTTCTCAGACTTAATTTTCAGATACTAGCTTGTCTCAAGATGAGACCACCCATCAAGTGTTTTTACTACTTTAATAAAAAAAACAATTGTGTAAATATTTATCCAGTCAGGCCTGAATTTCAGAGTTTTTTTGCTAGAGCTGGATATATTTTCATGAACCAGTCTCAAGAGACTTTACTTCTGACATGTCACTTTTGATTGGATGAGCATGGAAATTCATATTGAAGCCCATAGCTGTATGATCTCTATGCCTTGTACTTGGATTACAAGAAATATTCTCACATTCAAACTCTGACTAAACAAAAAAATCTGATGTCTGATTGGTTAGTGATTTGACATTAGCCAATCAGAATTTAAAGTTAAGTTTGAATTTGATAATTTTCTTGAAAACCTGGAGCTTGCTCAAATCTGATCTGAGATTACAAACAACATTCTTAAACTGAAGACTCAATTCAAAATTCTGTTGTCTCATTGTTTATTGATTTCACTATAGCCAATCAGACATCAGAATTCTGAAAATGTGCATTTGACTGCATGTTTAACAGTTACTGGAAACTTAACTCATGAATGCATTTTTAATGTTGAAATTTTACTTATGCAACAAAAGGAATACTTTATCACAATTGCAATGCAATTCCAGGTGTAGAAAACATACATTACCTCTGGCATCAAGTTTGAGCATGAGACCAACTGAAGACATCGCTAAGGACTTTGTTTTTGAAAAGTTAATTTTCATTGGCTGTTAATTTTATAATTTAAAGTCAGTGCAGTAATGATTCACATAAAAACATGTAAAGCACATTCTAATATTCTAAACTCGAGATTCCTTCAAATTTTCTGAAGCCCTTCTGGCAACAAAAAAGAAATCTGGAGGAATTCATCAGAAGTTGTTTTGTTCCTTAATTTATCTTTATTAACTGCAGAGTATTTAAATCATCTAAGATATTCTTGAGAAACTCCAACATACCAAATTTAGTAACAAAAATATTTCTTACACGAGTTAAAATGTTTGCAAGATAAGTGCAGTACAAAAATTTGTATCATAGTCTTTGACGTTGACTTCATTGTTACAAAAATCAATGAACTAGTCTCAGATACTGACATTAATTATACCAACAAATAAAAAAAATTCCTTTGTTTAATCCATAATTAATATTTGTTTTTAAAAAAGACATTACCCCTTTGACCTTGAAATCAACTTCAGAATTCCCCATTAGAAAATTGTTTTCAGGTAGAGTTTACAGTTCTGACTAGAATAATGAATGTTGAAAAATTTCAAGCAGGGATATGAAACTTGGAATACGCTAGAATAGAACACTCTGGCAAAAATCGGTTACTGACTGAGATATGGTACTTTGATAAATGTCAAGCTGGTGTTTGAAACTTAGACAAAACAGTGGATAGTGGAAAATATTAAGAAAATATTCATATACAGAAATAAATGTAAAAAAAACAGAAAATATAGTTAGGTCTGGTGCCGCAACAATGTTTTCTAACTGAAATATATCAAAGCATTATCGCTTTACAAAATAGAATTTTAACATGTGGTATGTATTTGGGTCTATGTAGCTTGTTAGGTGTAATCAATAGAACAAGCAGCATAGACCCTGATCTTCTGGCGCATATGTGATAGCAGATCAGGGCCTATGTTTGCAGCTGGACATGACTTATAAATAACTACATATGGTATGTATGATCTTAAACGCTTCGATCAATTACCGTAGCTAATGAGTGTTGTTTTTTAGATACTTTTACATATTATAGTGTTTTAACTTTTCAAATTGTTGCTGATTATGAGTTATAAAGGTGCACAGTAATGGATGCTCTTTTAGTTTGATATGAATGGTGGGATTTTTAGAAATTAATTAAACCTTTCTGTGACCAGTAATTATCTCCCCTATTAACTTCATGATATAAAACATTTAGCATTTAGGGGTAGATTTGTCAAAATTTATTGAGTTTTTTTTTTTTTCCTTTTAAGAATAGTGCAATGAAAACTTTTTCTGTTTCCAATTAAATTAAATTTCACATATTGGAAACTTGTTTGTTGTTAAACAGAATTTCTTGTGTAAATGTTTTGCCTTGACCATTAAAAAATTATTTAATCTGACAACTTGAACTATGGTATACAAATATTTTCATTTTTAATTTATTTAAAAGAGCTTTTCTTCTTAGGATTTTAATGTGCTTCATATTAGTTATTAGTTACATTCTGCCTTTTGGCCAAACTTCACCCCATACATTAACAACCGCACGAATAAAGTAATCCCATTTCCACCCATTTTTTGAATACCCCGTTTTAAAAAATGTACAGCCAATTCAAAATTGTGTCTAGGGTGGCTCTTCTTCTAATGATGTGGCTTCCACAGCATCCATATGGAAAACTTATTTCTAACTTCCTCTCTAGAACAGCTGAGCCAGTTGTTACAGTCTCTGGAATAACTTACTTAGGTACTGCTGTACTGCTGTAAGCCCTATTTGATTTAAAGGTGTGGGTGCTACATTATGTGGAAATGAATGGGAATTTCAACAAAACAAGAAACAGAAATACAACTGGAGGAATAGTGGACAGTTTGCAAACATAACCATTTTTACCTCATCCAACCTCTACCTCCATCATCGATATTACTTTTTATTCAAACACTTCTAAAAATCGTGTCACTGGGCAACATGATCTTATTTTAATGACCAATATAAGAGATTCATAGCAATCCACCAAAAACTGAGAGTAAGATGGATTCACATAATTTGCATCCCACCATAATTAAAAAGGGGCAATAACTCCGACTAAAATTGTGGAAATATTCTCATTATATGCGTGTTTTGATGATTACCAATATATACATGCATGCAAGAATAATTTTAGTCAAAAGGCCACATGTCAATGCCACCACCCATGCAAGTGATAACAAGATTTTCAGAATGGCCACTATAATGCCAAGTTGGAGGTCAAGCTAGCACCATTTTCATTTAAAAAAACTACATAATGTTAAAGTGCTTAGTTGAAAACATCATGGTCATACAACCATCAATTTAGCCAATTTAGCATCATTTTAGGATAGGAACATATACTATACATTGCTGGAAAAAATTTAAATATAGTATTGTTATCCATTCTGGAGAAATAGCTGTACTGGTAACAAGATTTTTCAGTTTTTGGGAGGTCACATTAGCATCATGTTCATGTATAGGGTTTATTCATGACAGCAAAATCCAAGCTATAGAACTGACTCATGTTTAATTCCATTCAAGATAATCAGTGGCAAGAAAATTTTCAGGAGCAATTGCACAAGCATCAGTGAACACATAAAATATACAAAATTTCATTTTGTATTGTCTGTGAAATATATGTATATGCACTGAGAAGCAGGAGGTACTTATATTGTTTGATTAAGATCATGTAAAAAAGAAATACCAGAAGTCTGCCTTATATTTTGGGGAATGATGTTCTATACCAGTAAACTGAAAACTCTTCATAAACAATTCCTTCTTCGACTTTGGTATAATGTAACTTTGAATCCTAAGAGATCATCAAATTGGAGTACCAGCAACATCTCCTTGGTTAAAAATATTCTTTAGTTAGATGGGAACGGTTTTTCTAGACACTTTTACATAAATTTGGCCTTTCTAAAAATATACTTTTATACATTGGCATAGTTTATACACATTTCACTGAATCCCTAAAATTGTCTATAGATTGATCTATAATTAAATGGCATGCATGCCCTCCTTTGGAATTTTAAAAGTATTGTTATGTTTGAATTACCCCAAATTACATTACAATATTTCAAATACATGTACAGCTGAATGCAACATTTATAAAAGATGACCCTACACTTAAAAAGAATAAATGATTTGATTTGTTAGGTAGCCAAAGATAAAACAATAACCTTTTTCTGAAACCTGTCTAATGTGAATAAACCAAGTTTGATTGTTATCTACAAATACACCAAAACTTTTACCATGAGAGGTCATACAGTAATTAAAGCCAACACTACCAAATTGAACTTGGAATTTATCACTGTCTAGTCTTCCTCATTTTTTTCTTGTAACTAGTAGGGATTTTGTCTTCTCAGTTTATATATTTATAATAATATTTTCTCTGCACCATACTAGTACTTTAAGTTTGTTAAGAGCATCTTATAAGTTATTTTCCAATTAATTTTAGTTTTACACAACTCAGAAAAATTAAATTTCCTCTCTTATGGGGTAAATGGTTAATAAAGCAAATGAATTACAGAGGTCAGTCCAAGACAAAAGCTTTGTTGCTAAGTGGTCCATGGTCTTGACAGATCACTGACATCTCACCTCTGTTTGCTTGGGTCTGAATCTTCAGCTTGGTCAGTATCGGTATGTTAGAAAGTCTGCCAGCAGCTTCCCATGGGTCAGAGGTTCTTCCCAGGTCTTCTACCAGTTGTACTGGCCACCACTGATAGCTATCAATGTGCTCAAAATATGGTGTCAAACCCACAAAACCAACTCCACAATTAATATTTTTACTTTCAGAAAGGTGACTATTTAAAAAGACATTTTTAAATTTATCAGTTAACTATGAAGTAAACTAGCTTAAGAACTTTTCATTGCACTGGTGAAATTTTAACATTCAAGACAACTTTTATGGTCTACAAAATCAAAAGCTTTATGAAAATCAACCAATAATAGTGCCAACATTTCTCCTTTCTGGTGCAGTTTGCAGTTGAATTCAACTTATAAGCTTGTATTTATGGTAATTCTCTTTTTAGAACTCAGTTCTGTCTGTAATGTATAGAAAAAATAAATGCTTATTTCCTACCAAAATTTTTCTCTCATAATAACTCCAAATTTATACTTAACAGAATTCAACTCTGTGTTCAAAGTGTTTGAGCAAACTGATAACTTTAAAACAACCCAAAGGAATTTTACACAACATGCAACATAATGTTTAGGGATTGCAGAACGCTCATCAAAGTGAATTCCATACACCTGAGGAAGGAATGGTGAGGCCAAATTCACCCTCTGATTTCAAAATATTTTGAGAGAACTAAATACTACATACTAATAGGTAGTCAGCTGACCTTCTACTCCCTTCATCAGTCCTTAGCCCCTTGGGACAGATGCTTAAGATAGGTAGGAAAGTATGTATGTATGTAACAGACAGACAGATGGACTTAAAACATCATAATACAACATGTTCTGCTATAAAAAGAATTTACTTCATGGTAACCAACGGTGAAGTGGGTAGGCTACTGCTGAAATTTGTTGGGGGCAAGACATTATATTACACTGGATCAATTGCTCTGAGCTTTCACTACCATCTATATTCAACAGTCAATGAATATGCCATTACTTACCCTTCCCCTATAATCAAGGGGTTCTCCTCTCCTGCTGTCAGAGAAACTGATGAATCAGAATGTAGACGTTCTGGAGGTATGGGAACCTCACCTTCTGGGGATGCATTCTCTATGATCAGTTTGTTTGCCATGCCATTAAGTTCACTGCATTTGATCTAGATTCAGTTGCTACAAAGTAAAGTTGCAATCAGCAGCAGCAGACAAAAAATTATTTACTGTAAGATATTGATGGATTTATATTTTTGAAGTTAATGTTTTTTAATAGTACTGACTGGACCTTTCTTGGATTAAACTATTTTAAATGTCTATCTTAACTCCCATGTTCACTTATCAAAAGAGTAAAGTTCAACTAATTCAAATATTTTGATTCTAAATATTTTCTCAAAGTTCAGACCAATAACACTCGCATGAAACAGTAGAACTCTTTATTAAAATAGCACATTAAAACGATCTTCTTTGTATTTCCTACCTCCTCTCACTAATTATAATCAAGGCAAAACTGTTACAATGGAACTCCCACAACCAAGCTCTGTTTCCATGGTAAAGATACAAAAAATTCTGAACACTTACAGTATACACTCACTTATAAGTTGTGTCCAACTGTAAGCAACATAGACCCTTGTCTAATTTGCATAATGTGCTGGCAGATCATGGCCATTATGCAGTTTGCAGTTGTATTTGATTTATACACAAGTCTATATGGTATCTACAACCACATCCTAAAGTTCTGAAGGACTGATCTTAAATGATATTAACAAGTTGTGCAACATTCATGCATGCATGCAAATTCGAAAAAGTCCAAGATCACAGAATACACTTTTTCTTCAAAAAGCACAAGGATATGAATAATTCTGCCTACCTTAAAATATGCATTATTATAAGTTAAAGTGGTTGCACACATAGAGCTATTACACTGTCACGTAAGATAGCCTGATTGTGAGATATTACACTGTCATGTAAGACTGCCATTACACTGTTATGTAAGATGGCCTGATTGTGAGATATTACACTGTCATGTAAGACTGCCATTACACTGTTATGTAAGATGGCCTGATTGTGAGATATTATACTGTCATGTGAGACTGCTATTACACTGTTATGTAAGATGGCCTGATTGTGAGATATTACACTGTAAGACTGCCATTACACTGTTATGTAAGATGGCCTGATTGTGAGATATTACATTGTCATGTGAGACTGCTATTACACTGTTATGTGAGATGGCCTGATTGTGAGATATTACACTGTCATGTGAGACTGCTATTACACTGTTATGTGAGATGGCCTGATTGTGAGATATTACACTGTCATGTGAGACTGCTATTACACTGTTATGTGAGATGGCCTGATTGTGAGATATTAAGCAGACACTTTAATCCAGTGGAATTGCTCTGCCCAGAGTAAATACACATATAACTTTATCAAAAAGGACAAATTTTAAAATATATTCTCTCAAACTAAAGTTTTTAAAATATCAAAACAATGCATTGAGCTTACCATATTTACTTTGTGGAAAGTATGTCCTTGTACTAAACATGTTGGAAACCCCTTTCCCCACACCAGAAACTCCAGTTTGAATTGAAAAAAAAAATAACGGCATGTATCTTAAAAATTCACACAGAAAGCTAGGTAGTAAAGTAATGGTATAACTCAAAATGATTTTATCAATTTATAAAATAATAACCTCTGCAGCTAATTGTTGTCCGTGCCACTGGTTAGATTAAGAATTAGTAGCTAATATCCATTCACAGCCAAATCTGCCTTTCTATTCACAAGAAAAGACCACTTAATGTATAAAAAAAACACTAGTGACCTCAACTGTAGATAATGATATATTCAACTTCTCAACATTCTTCTCATTCCCTTCTTCTTCTCCAACATCTTCTCAACTATTACTTACTATTACCTCCGTGTACTATAGTGTCCGGTTCAAACTTTCCACATTTAATATAACTAGCTCTTATAGCTCGCAAAGAAGTAGTATTAGTAGTGGAGGTAAGAACATTCACTAATAAGTTCACAATTACTGCCTTGCAATTAAGTTGTGTATTGACAGGAAATGGTGAATGAGATAATATTACACAAAGGATATCTCCATGATTACCTTGAAAACTCCTAGATCAAGAATAAAATTTGTAAAGAAACACAGAATGTCAAAACTGGTAATCTCCTTGAAGTTAATCAAGCCTCTGTCTGTGTGTGTCTGTGTCTGTGTGCTAATGCAGGATATATTTCATCATCTAGTGCAAAAAAATGGCCATTTCAACATGAGCAAAGCCATTAGTTCAAATATGTCATTTTTTTGTTTCACAAGATTAAATATACCTGCTATTATATAAGAAACTTACTCATAAATTGAAGCTTACAAGATTAAAGTTGCTCTTCAGCACACCACCCCTACACTTTTTCATAAATTTACCTCCCTTTCAACTATATTTATTGGCTGATCATATATAACAGTGATTAAAGAGAGCAGTATCATTGGAATAGCCTCATCTGTTGGAAGGGGAGATAACTTTACAGCAACCTGAAAAAACATCGAGTCAGATTTCTTCAGCAACAGATAATTTCCATGAGTAAAAGGTAACATATTTTCCATTTATTTCATCTAGCTCACAAAGGGATGATTTTTCTTCCTGCAGGTATAACATCTTCTGGAACATATAATCAAGCTTAGAAAAATTTTTTCACACAAAAAAATATAGGAATTAAAAAAATTAAAATTGCCTCATTAATCATCATTTTATGATTCACTGATACAGATTCTATCTCTCTATCTCTCTAGTATGTGTGTGTGTGCATGCTTGACCTTAGTCCACAATTTGGGATTTAATTTTTATGTGTACCTGATTTTTCTGTCTTGATTGTAAGTTACAAATAAGTTTTTTACTGATATCTGAGTTCATGGTCTAGCCTTACTTAAAAAGATTTAAATGTTCTGGAAGAGAACTTTTAACCCACATCCTGGTCACTTTAATGTGTCTTAGGTTTTTATATAATGTTGTTGAAAACAAAATTATTCATTTCTATTTTTAATATTAGTCTGTATAATTACTTTAAGCTGTGTTCAGATACATGCTGAGAAGAATTATTTATTTAAATTATTCATTGGAATTACAATTGTTGATTGACTCCTTTGACTAGAACACTACTTTGGAATTATTGAGGACTATCCAAATACAATATGGATTACAACATTATAGGACATTCAGGACTATTGGAATTCATTTGTAAGATTCCATACTCTTGGACTTTTAACAGAAAAGTTAGATTTATTTGGAATTTAATTCATAATACTGTCAGTTCCCCTATTTTCATTTTGTAATGCAGAGAATTAAATTGTATTGTTGAATGTTACTAAACTTGTGGATTTTGCTTCCTTCCATTACATAGTTTTAGACCATAATACCATAACAATATATATATATATATATATATATATATATATATATATATATATATATATATATATATATATTTATCACCCAAAGATGAAGTATTCCCATCAGTTCCAGATGTAATTGCATATAAAAGATATAAATATCTACATGCATGCAAAAATTCTGGTGATTTTTTTTGTATCAGAAAATGAAAAACGTTTTGAGCCATGCATGGTTGTTTATTTTTATTATTATCACTGAAAACGTTTTGAGCATTCACAATGGACTGTAACCAAATGGAAGGGTGCAGAGATACAGTATTTCTTCTTAGATGTAACCACCCCCACCCCCGTCCCTGGAAGGTGTGTGTATTGGGGGAGGCATTGAGAATCAGACTAAAATACCGGGGGGGGGGGGGAGGGGGCTTAAAATTAGATACATAAGTATTGAGGACTTGGGTACACACGTTCATTCCAATTTGGATTGAGTGTTTTGTTGTGTTTTGTCTTTTTTAATGATGTGCATGTTAGCATTTTACTTGCATCATCCATATTATGGATTTCTGCGGAAGGCTGAAAGACAAGAACACGAACATAAAAACTGCATATAGTAAAAAAAAAAGTTACTTTCAGTTTCAAGTAGCCGCCATTGTGACCTTCTACTGTAGACTCACAGTGTAAGACGTCGACTCAATTGGCTACGATCTCCTAGGTATCTGGGTCGACGTCTTACATTCACAAGCACCAGTTTCCGTCAGTATGAAAAGGAAACTGTTCACAACATCCACTCCTCGTCTGCTGACACTGTAGTGCCAACTTTTACTGTAACTTGACGTAGTTCCCATAACACATTAAAATTACTTATGCCACAACTACATCCTTTGCAAATGCTGAAAGCAAGACTTAGTTATTCATGCTGTCTTACCAGTAAAAACTTTGCCTTAATGCCTGCTTTCACGTTATTTTTCATGATTAAAAGCGAACGAATTGTTTCACGTTCTTCTTTGTTTGGTAATGAATACTGAATGCGGTAAAATGTTGAGTGTAGTCACGTGATATATATTTTCACTATTTACCCGCGACACGTCTGAGCAAAGTAGTCGGAGTGGCAGAGTGTCATTCATTGCACGGTAGAATCGTTAAGTCATTTTGACTTCATCCTATTTACGTTGGGTTTATTATTAAGCCCTTTCGGCTGCATAAGGATAATATTTAAAAACGGAAATATCAATTTAATGCAGTCATATATTGGCAAACATTTGTGTCAGATAAATGAGCAAGGTACCCATTTCAGCAGGGCTGGATTAAGGGGGGGGGGTGCACGTGTCCCAACCTCTAGTCATGAGGGACCCCCTCGTTGCTGTGGAACAAAATTACATGTGTTTAAACAAACCATATACAGGTCTAATCCGCCCAATACGTAGCTTAATATAGCTATAATAATTATACACAAATCAAGGACAGTTTAAGGACTGCTTTCAGGGTGAATTTGTAGATCTACAAGGGCTTCTTATCTTAAGTGCCCCGCCCCCCCACCAAGCCCCAATGCGGCCATGCATTTCTGTCAGAGAAAATACTCTTTGAAGTAAAACGTTGTCATATTATAAAGTCCCTTCATTGTTATAGGTATACACAGATCTGATGACACATCCAAGTTCTGCCAAAATAAGATATAAATTTTTTATTCACACTGGTTAGTCCATATATATATATATATATATATATATATATATATATATATATATATATATATATATATATATATATATATATACCACATTCATTAAAAATAACATGGCATTTAAAGTGTTGGTACAAAGCAAACTGAAACACCAATACTGTTGGTTTATCAAACTGTGATCCGCCCATGGCGCAATAATACGAATATATAAACATTCTTTCAACTGCAGTATTATAGATCAATGATGAATTTTCACTAATTAATCAGTAACGACGACGTCATTGACGTATGAAAATAACGATAAAAAGTATTAATTGTCCCCGTTTTCTAAATGAATTTAACATGGTGCCCAATTTCATCGCAATCCTTTCTTTTTTCCGTTCCCCTCTCCCCTATCATCCATAATGGGCAACATACACCAAAATTCGGAAAGAGAGAGAAAAACAGTTTGAACTTGATTGAAACCTTAAAACTAAACTTACACCAAGTAACTTACAAGAATATGGTTCATCTTGAGATCTATCTACAGTGTTTATAATATCAATGATACATAGTTGCAATAGCCTGTCGACACTATAAGTTAAATTTGTCGGTTACGAGGCACATATACTGTAACGTATTTTATGCTTTATTGTTGTTGTTGTTTCTTAAACCTATTACAATGTTCTAAAAATCGATTATTAATTAAATATGAAAATGTCCAAACGGTGGTGTCCCCCCCCCCCGGCTCCCTCTCTCTCTCTCTCTCTCTCTCTCTCTCTCGACCATCGTAGCAAAAAAAGGGCGAAAGTCCATGAAAATACGAGCGTTGGGGATTTTCGCTTGTGTCAAACGACGATTTCTCTGGACCTATGAATGATGGTAAAGTTAAGTCAAACCGTCCAAAGGGGGGAGAGAGAGAGAGAGAGAGAGAGAGGGAGTAGTAATGTTAATTAAAGTAGAGTAATGACTTAGATCAACTGAAAACATATTTAAATATTTTAGTTACCTCTTGTTGGTTCGTCATTTCACTTAGTTTCTATTACACGCTAATTTTCATTACTCAGTACGTGAATGCCTGAGAGTTCAGTGTGTACATACAGCTAATGTGTTTGTAGTGCTCTACTTTCTTCATAAAAACAATCTTTCATGTTTAAATCATAAGTTTGTCTTATACTGATTTAATTAATGTGAATAAAAATAGAAACTTACAAAGAAAACAATCAACTTATCAATTTGCAAATGTGATTGTGATTGTGAGCAACAACAAAAAGCATAGAACTACATTTTGTACACACTCTCAGGGATGTGAGGAGTTTATTCTCTCGGTCAATACACAGTTGCCCGGAGCATACCTTAAATCCATTCAAAGGGCAGATATGTGAATTTGTATGTGATATAAATAAAATATATGTATAGCACATTCACTTAAGTTTATCCAAAAAGGAGCGCAATACATTGTGTAACAATAAGATTTGAATAATCTAATTTTGATTTTCAAAGAACAATTTCTAAATTCACGTAAAAGCATGTTTATACGAGTACACAGAATCTGTAATGTCTCATTATATCTTCATCATCTAACTGACTAGATTTTTAAAATATTACTAAAAGACATAACTATTGGCATATACAAGAGCATGGCCGTTAATATGTACAGAGGGAGTAGATGGAAATTTGAAAGATGTTGACTTAATGATCTTGCATTCGGATTTGAAAGTATTATAGATGATATTATTCTCAAATGCGTATCGTATATCTACAAAAATTCCCTTAAACCTGTGACCGAAGGACTTATCAGTGACATATCATCAGAAAACAAGAACATGATTTAAATAGTTACTCGTTCTTACATCTGGCAGACCAAGGACGAGTTAAAATCGGTAAGAATAAGGGGTTTCCAAAAAGAATTTAAGTCTTAAAGACAGGAAGAAGTGTCTGGAAGTCCTCATTAAAGCATACAGTGCTTTTGTAGGTAATCAACCAAATCCTCCAGTCTTCTCTAAAATTATTCATGCTCGTATTCAGCTAGTTATACTTCATTATTGCGAATGTGGGAAGTGAACTATTTAACAAATGTAGAAAACACAACACAGCAAAATGTTTGGGAACTGGCAGATAATGAAATGTGAGAAAAGTTTGCAAAATGAATAAGTCAGTAAAAACTAATATTGCCTGCCAGAGTAAGCTTGGACGTTTCTTCATTATCACTGGTATTACCAAGTAATATTAGTATCATATATATAATTTTCCCCCCTACCTAGCACACATACTTAGAAAGGAAACTCCGGAAGGACGATCTACTTTGTAGTATAAACCTAAGCAAAGATGGGAAGTCTTGCGAGATTGCTCATACGCTCTATAACAAAATGTCCCTTACAAGAATAGCCAAAGACACTTGCTATTCAATTAGCTAAGAAATATATACAAAGACTGTGATACATTAGATGATCTTGAAAGCATTTTTTTAATCGGCTTGCCAGACTGTATCGCACCATCTCTCGATGAAATGTGTGCGATTGGTATTACAAAGATTTGAACATTAGTGTGCTGTACAACAAAGTTCTTTAAGAGTGAACAGTACGTCAGTACATCCTCTCAATGTACTCTCCATGCACCTCTACAAGCTTTCTCAGTATAATTATAGCGGACAGTTGGTTAGGTATTGTTCAACTTTTTCCAACACTTTCGAGGCATAAAATGTCTGGTGATACTAGCAAAGTCAGGCACAGACACCTGGATGGCCAGGCCTTTTGGTTGAAAACTAATGTATACAAACCTCTTGACAGTCCGACTACGTCGAGCGATTTATGTTCTCCAATTAAAATTTTATTTTTTGTTCTCTTCAATCGGTTCAGAAGAAGTAAATCCACGTTTTATCACCTGTGACTATCTCATTTAACCTCTCTGACTACTCTTTTTGTGTCTGGTGAGTTGCTGTTGCTTTCTTTGATCATCAACAAAATGCGGGATCCAACTTGCACAAAATTGTCTGAATTCCAAATGATACTTCAATATATTTAAAACAAATGACGAATTAACTCACATGATAATAGAAATATTTTCCATTATTAATCCAGCTTCTACATCAATTGTTGCCTTCACAGCAACAACTTCCCGTTTACCAATCGCAGACAACGGTTTTCCAGCACTTGGGTTATCTTCTATCGACTCGCGACAGTCTTTAAAACAATGAAACAATTTTAGTATATATGGGTATGACAGAGATTTACTTCGTTTAAGTCGGCCCTGTTGTCGGTTTGAGACTACCTAAGAATACCCGGATTTTACAAAATGCTTTTGCACAGTAACAGACTTATTCTTCTCCGATATTCTCACGTCACTGTTATTTGCATAAGTTACGTAACACATATATCTGCAAATGTCTGCGTGTTGCAGATCATATTAAAGACTGTTATTTTGTATTAATCTGATCGGTTCAAAGAAACAAGAAAAGTTATAACCCAATTTGTTTTTGTCAGAACTTTTCAGATACTCGTCGTATATGAAATGTTGTCTGCTAATGAGGCAGAAGCCAACTGATACACCTAGCATACATATAGCTGTTTACAATCAGTTTTCAGGAGGAAAACGTGCTTGTGAAAGAATTCTTGTATGCTTTGCTTATGACATTAAGAGGAAGCAGGTAAAAAAAAACTCTTTGCTAGAGGAACAGCTGTTCATTAATACCTCCAGCAATCTGTTCACAATCAATTTTCAGAAGGAAAACGTGCCTGTGAAAGAATACTATGTTTTTTTTTTTATGATGCTGTGAGAAAGCAGGTATACAAACATGTTTCTAAGAACACACACACACACACACACACACACACACACACACTTATTTAATTTAACGCCATGAAATTTTACGCACATCATCTTTTCCATATGTAGATTACCCGAGTAGATTTTTTAAGCCATCATGACGCTTTTTTTAAAAGTAATTTTGATATATTTTTGAAAACTTGTTTGGCTTAAATTTTGTTACAGATATAAAGAGGGAAAACATCATTTTTCGTGGTAAGGAGTTGGATAATTTTATCGGCCAGATAGTTGATTTTTCGCGACAGAATGTATGAGCTGTTCTGTTTGATTTGTCAGATGTTTTAGAACATCAGCAAACATTATGGAGCAGTTATTCTACCAGCTACTGTTATAAAAACACAAAAGACACTCTCTTTTGTTCCAGACAAGCCAGTGACAACGATGACGTAGTTTTGGATTTATTAGATCGTGGCCACATCTTCATAAATTTGCACCTGTACCAACAAAATAACGACACATTATTTGCTCAGAAAATAATTATGCATTTATGAATTAATTGGAACGCTTACGCATGTTCTTAATTTTTTTTCTACGTGTACTTACTTTATTCACTGAGTATTTAATTTTATGATTATTATTTCAAGAAAGTTAGTAAAATAAAGTTAAACCTGAATATTTTGGCATCGTGTTTGGGGTTCACGGCATTAATTTACCCCCCCCCCCAGCAACGAATTAAGCCTTTGATTGTATTTGTTCTGCTGTTTTCTTATTATTTATTCCGTGTTTTCAGCGCACAAACCTTTCCTCATTTTTTGAACTGTAATCTTCTTTATTTCCATCAACATTTCCCATCTTTTACATTTTTCTGTCTTTTAATAACATTTTGTTTCATCGTCTTTCTTTGTTATGCCTTTAAGAACCGTTTTTGTTTTTCTTTGTTTCTCTGTTCTTTTTCTGTTTTTCCATCATATTGCCTTCTAATTTTGCTTTCCCTTCTAATATGAACAGTAACACACACACACACACACACACACGCACACACACACACACACACACACGCACACGTGCAAAATAGTCAAATATATATTGAAACTTTTAAAAATTAAATAAATCAAAGTCAGCTGCTCAGAGAAAGCTCATATATAAATCTGACCAAAAAGATTAAGAGCAAAGAAACAAAAAAAGCAAAAAACAAAACAAAACAAACAAAACAAACTTATTGCAAACATAATAATACGAATAACGTATTTTTTTCTATGCTTTGGAATCATTTTTAAAAAGATCCCCAAAAATTTACACAGATCATCGAAAACAGTTAGGAAAAATACAGTAAGTGGATTGCAAAATGGAGAATCAAGACTTAAAATGTAGAACCTTCGGTGTTCACAGTGAAAGACAAAGACATTTTAAGTCAACACTATAGATGGTAAATCTGTGAGAAACATAACTGAAGCTCAAAATTGAGACTGATTTAACATTTACATAGAGAGACTCGGTACAATGTTAATGGGATTTGAATTATAAATATCTACCGTATATATTATTGTTTATGCATAGCATGTCCGGTTATGGCAATCATTTATTCGTCAGGACAAAAGATTTGAAAGTATATGTATGGATATTCGGTGTGCATTTGAGCTCTTCTGGATGTGAAACAAGTTTGCAACTGAAACATACCTAAAATATATGTTGCTATTTAAATGTTTTGAAGCTCTGCCTGAGCATAATTATACATTTTATGCGCATCTACACTCCATTTCTCTTATAAGCTTGCGGGTACCTTGCAGAACTTGAGCTAAATCATTACCACTACCATGCAGTCTTTTATCATGTGCACTGCTCTTATCAAGCCAGGTGCTGTTAGGCCCTACTATCAATATAAAAACTGGTCACATTAAGGTTCGTAGTTACTATTTTCTCCTGTTGTTAATTAAGTAAACAAGGTTTGTGGCTTCTGCGAGATGTGACAATAACTGGATACATTGCAAATAAACCGTGTTTGGCAGGCCTTTCTTAGCCATTGAAATTTTTTTCAGTTGTTATGAAGTCATACAAGAGAGCACAGGGGTTCGTTACAAATAAAAATAGGAGCCTAACCTGTAATAATATAACACAGGTTAGGCTCCTATTTTTATTTGTAACGAACCCCTGTGCAAGAGACCAATTCCAATTCTATACATGCCGTTAACGGACTGCGCAATAGATTCATAAGTAATCGCATCATACTATGAACAAATCATTTCTAGTCTTTATAGTCTTCATTACCACCCTCGATCACTTCAGATGCTTTTACAAGTATTTTATTAAATGTAAAACCCTGAGAAAGAGCGTTACACTCCGGTGTTTTTCAAGAGCGATTACACAGCGGCGATGGTGCAGTGTGGATATTTAGGTATAACGGTTCTGATTGATGTAGGGCCTAATGACGTTACCAATTATCGACAGATATTGGGTGCACGAAATGATCCGATGTGAAAGTGATGAATATTGTTTTCCTGTTCTCATGTTTCATTTCGAAAGCTCTAAGTGTAAGATGTTTTTCCTTTAGCTTTCGTAACACCCGACTTTTACTTCCGTACAAAACTGGTAATAAATGAATGTTATGTATTTTCGAGGGATAGGTAAATGCCGTAGGATATCTCCCGTTCAGGTTCATCATACTTTGGTTATTACACCAAGCATTATGGCCATATAACTTCATATACGTACAACAAAAACGATATATCGTAATGGTTCTAACTGCTGGTAGTACCTGTATAACATTATGTTAATGAACTGGTAGTACCTACATGACATGTTACTGAACTGGTAGTACCTGCATGACGTGTTAATGAACTGGTACTACCAATATAACATTATGTTAATGAATAGTGAACTGATACCGTTATGTTAATTACAAATAGGTTAGGTTAAATTGTCATAAAATCCTATTAATACAACATAATTTTTGTTAGCTACTAAAACTTCGTTAAAAATTTTAAAAAGGCCAAAAACACCCATGGACACTTTTGAATTAACCGAGGAGTTGTAAAGATAAAGTTAATCACCCATTACACTACTCAGTATGGCATGACACTACGTAACCAATAGGGTCATTGTAACCAATATGGCCCACTCCATGTTAGATATTTCGATATACCCTAATATCATTGTCAGACTAACTGAGAATTTGGATAGGAATGGTCAGAGTAAACTCAGACCAGTATTCTGTGTACATTAATAGCAGTTTGACAAGAATTTTGAAATGTTTTTGACTTTGCAAATTTTTTTAGTAGAGTTTGAAAAATTAACAGATTGTTTGTTCTAAGGCCAAGTATATGTCATTCTGGTTAATGGGCTGACACTTGTTTTTGACTGTTGACTTGTCATTTAAAAAGTATAAATTATAAAAAATTTGGAATAAAAGACAAAAATGTGTTGGTAGAAAAAAACGGGGATCAAACTACAAAGTTAAATTAAGGATGCAAATGATACTTTTTTCTCATTTAAAGTTCATTCAAATTTGACTGGACCAAAATTTTTTTTAAAAGTGTGTACCAACCTACCTTTCTGAATAAGTTCTCAAAGTATCCAGAACCCCACATTTTTGTTTGTTTGGTGTAATGGATTTTTATGAAATATTTTACCAATTTGTAATAACTGTAATGTAACCTAGATACTACAGTGAATTAGAACTTATTACAAAATATAGCTATTGCTGTATTTGTTTGAAGTCATATGGTCAAAGTACAATGTGTAATGACCAAAGTCATATGGTCAAAGTACATGGCGTAATGACCAAAGTCCTATTGTCAAAGTACATGGTGTAATGACCAAATTCATATGGTCAGAGTGCATGGTGTAATGACCAAAGTCATATGGTCAACCTTCATCTAAATGAATGTGATGTTCTGTGTTTAAAATGGGTCTTAAATTAAAAATGACCCTGATAAATCTCAGAATTCTGTATTTTATAGGGTTTTAGGCAATTATCAGAGTTTTAATACTAGTTTTAATTCTAGGTGCATTTTAAAGAATGGACTGTTAGATTTCTGTGGTTCATCTAATAATATGCATTTTTCAGATTCCTCAACAGCATCCAAATACTTTGAATAAGATTACTTGGGAAAATACAATTCTATATGACACTAGGAAAAGTTTTTTAAAACATTGGTGTCACTTAATTCAAAGTACAAGTTAGATTTAGTTTGTGGTGGTGTGTGTCTTCACTTGATTTTTCTGTTTTGAGTTTGCAATTTTTCGTATCTGCACACAGTACACTGGTTATAGAATTTTTTATGTGCATGATTAAAAATGTATTTTGCACTTGTGAACCTGTATGTTTCAAACACTTTTGTCAGATTTGTTAATTAGTAGTTAAATTGAATGAAATGAAAATGCTTTGTACCTTTCCATTAATCATCACTCTTTACTAAAAGACTGTTTTCAGTCACTCCCTAAAATTTGCAGGCTGTTGACTCAATCCATGCTGCTAAAGATAGCCTGGTTTCAAAGTTACTGTTCACTTTTACTTTGTTCCTTTTATTTTAATTTTAAAATTCTCGTAGAAGAGACTTAATTTTGATTTAGGTTCTACTGTATTTATCTAAAAAATTTTTAAACCAAGGTGTATGTGAGTGCTTTTTAGGTTGTGTAATGCATTGTTATTTATCTCTGTGTAACTAAAACTCAAAATTAGAACTAGTAATGGAAACCCAGATTAAAATTTTATCCATGAATGTTAGGGGTCTACAAAGTTTCATTTTAAACAGAAGAGATATTTTCTGCAGGGTGAAACAAAAGAAAACATCCATTATATGTCTATGGGACACACAATACAGCTGAGATTAAAAATACTGGGAGGCTGAATGAGATTATAGTGTACTTTTAGCCATAAATCTGCCAATAGTGCATGTGTTGCCATCCTGTTTAGAAATAATTCTGAATTATGCTTAATAGAAACAGATGTGATGGTCAGGGCAGATACATTCTTTTGGATTTGTCAATCAGTGGACTGAGATTTATGCTAGTAAATCTATACGGTCATAATGATGATCATACAGTTTTTTTTTTTTAAGGAATTTGAAAGAGGATATAAATTTTGACGATTCTTCTATTATTATTTGTGGTGGCGGGAATGTTGTTCAGGACATGGAACTTGACTCTTATAATATCCTGCATGATAAACACTCCATGGCCTGAGCAGCAGTTCAGGACATCAAGAATCAACTTGACTTAGTGGATCCATGGAGAGCTGTCAATCCTAAGAGTAGAATATTTACCTGGCAACAGGCAAATCATATGAAACAGAGTAGACTGGACTATTGTTGTAAGATCAGAATCAATTAGTTATTCTCAAGCAAAGGCAAAACAGGAGAAACAAAATTTAAAGAAAATTTAAGCTGAAATACAGACCTTACATGCTTTAGTGAATCAAAATAATAACCCACTATTATGAAATAATTGAACAAAACACAGGCATATTTAGAAGAAATGAGAAAAAAAGAGGTGGAAGGTGTAATGTTAAGATCAAAAGCAAGGTGGTACGAGTCTGGTGAAAAAGATTCTAAATATTTCCTTAACCTTGAAAAATGAAATTACATAACAAAACAATAAAATAGTTACTTGAACAAGGGTAATAGGTCAAACAAGGGTAATAGGTCAAAAAGAGATATTAAATAACCAGAAAGTCTTTTTATAAAAATTATACAAAAGCCAAAACAACAATAATGTACAAACTCGTAATCACTTTTTAAATCATGATAAAAAGCTTTCAGATTCTGAAGGATGCTCGTGTGCAGGTAAGCAAACTTTTGAGGAATGTGATTTAGCATACATAAATATGAAAAATGAAACTAGCCCTGGATCCAATGGATTTATTGTTGAATTCTACAAGTTCTTTTTGAAAGATCTAGGCAGCTTTCTCTTTAGGCATCTAGCTGCTGGGAATGATATGCAACGTTTTTCATAATTTCTGTCTTGGAATTATTACTTGCATTCCAAAGGAAGATAAAGACAGAAATTTCATTAAAATATGGAGACCAATTTCACTACTTAATGTAAACTACAAGATTGGTTTGGCATCATTTGCTTCTAGAGTCAAGAAAGTCCTCCATTCTATTATTAGTGTCAGTCAAAATGGTTTTATGAAAGTGAGATTCATTGGTGAAAATACAAGAATTTTGTATGACCTGATGCAGTATCTTGAGGGAAAAAATAAATCTGGTCTTTTATTGGTAGACTTTGAAAAAGCTTTAGACTCGGTTGAATGGGACTTTCTGGAAAATCAAAACATTGTGTCATTAAGAACATTTATCCACATTTTTCAGTTTGGAGATGGGTTGTCACTAGGGAGACCATTTAACGCCCTACTTATTTATAATAGGAATTGAACTTCTTGCAGTAGAACAAAAAAGAACACAAATATTACCTGTCATGTTGTATAATGAAATGGAGTTGAAATTAGGGCACTATACTGATGATGTTTTTCTATTATTAGACGGGTCTCCTTTGTCCTTGAAGACAACCTTGCAGACTTTAAACAACTTTACTGCAGCATCAGGTCTGCACTGCATTGTTTTATAATAAAAAACTATCTGTAGAGGAAATAAAAAAATTCTCAAAGGAAGAAATGTCTCGAAATTGATATTAACTGGTCAAAACTTTTTTCATCTTTTTGCTGCTCTGTCAAGACCTCTACCCCATATAGACAATGAACTGAATACATTATTTTTCAAGTGTATTTGGAGTGGCAAAACTGAGAGGGTAAAAAGAGATACTCTTATAGCTTCCTTTAATGAAGGTGGATTAAATATGATTCATTTGCTGTCAGTTAAACTTACGTGTTATATAAAATTTTTATGGATCAGGTGCAATGAAGGTGGTATGGCAAAAACTGGTTTCTGAAAAATATTTGGAAAGGAAAATTTGGAGGTATTCTGTTACTAAAATTAGGAAAAACCAAATTGAAAGAAATCTCTCAAACAATTAAAAATATCTTTTTGGTGTGATGTTATTTATGCTTTATCTCACTAAAAATGAACCATCAGTTGTTCAGGAATACTTGTCTCAAGACATTCTTAATTTAGTAACTAGAGACAATTTTAAATCATACTCAGGGTGGAGAACAAATGTTATTGTACTTACGAAACACCTTTTTGATGCACAAGGATCTCTATTAAGTTTTTATGAAATAAACGACACAAATTAATAATCCTATACTGGCACTTATCTCAAAAGATATCGGTGGAGTGGAAAAAGAAAATAAAAAATTTTTTGAAAGTGGAAATACTTTCCATGTAATACTCTACAAAACTTTGCTCCTTAGGGTAAGAGCAAAGAATAAATTTATTTATAAAGATCTGATAAGAACTAAGATAAAAAAGCCATAAGATAAATATGAAACTTTGTCCAGGCAGCTTAGGTGTGCAGTTGGTGTAAATGAATGGACCAACTCTTTTGTTTTGGCTAAACTTTGTACAAAAGAAACAAAACTTATTAGCTTTAAGTTTAGATTTTTACATAGAAATATTGCCACAAACCAGTTTTTAAGTAAGTTTAATTTGTGTGATAATGATAAATTCACCTTCCGTAAGGAGAGAACAGAGCCAACTGAGCACTTATTCTGTGACTGTTCAGTTACTGAACATTTGTGGAATGGATCTTACAACCCAGATTTTAAAGTTACACAAAAGATGTCTTTATCGTAAATAAAAGCTTGATGATCTTATCAACTTTCTAATTTTGCTTGCAAAATATGTTATATACATACCATGTGCATCAAAAATCCCAAATCTCACCTGTTGTACAAATAGTTTCATCATACAAAAGACTGTTGTCAAAGTGCATAACAGAAGTGATGAGATGAAGAAGAAGTGGACACTTTTTTCAACTTTGGTTTGATTTCTTAGTTTTTCTTTACTTTCACATCAAATAAACAAACAGGCAATGTAAAACATCTGGAGGTTTGCTAATGATTGGTCCTTTTCTGTACAATATATGTGAATGTATTTGTCTTCTGTGTGTGTGTGTGTGTGTGTGTGTAAAGGAACATAAATGAAGATCAGCTTGAAAAATAATTTTAAGGTAATGCCCCATGCACCTAGTCAGGTGGTAATGTAGGGGAGCATGTAAAATCCTGACAACTTGTGTTCAAAAAAAAGAAAAAGAATTGAGCAATGTGGGACTCCATGCATAATTGTTCCAGGTTCAGATGGAACTTCATTTATGGAAACATGTATTCTGCCTTATAAATATGAAGTAAATCATTTAATTATCACATTGGTAAATTTCATTTTGCACCAAAGGATTTCATGATCAACCATGTTAGAGGCTTTCATTAAATCTACAAATAAACATCGTACAAAAACTAGAAGTACACTTGTAAGGAATGGTATCATGTTGGCATACTTTTATTTTATGTAGATTTAACAAAAGAATCATTCTAAGATTATTATTTATAATCTAATTCAGACTTTCAAAAATGACCTATTACATGTATTCTGATCTACAAAGATGGCAAAATGATTAATGTTTCTGTCATTTCCTTGCAGCTTGCACTAGTGGCTTTAACAACTAGTGATGTGAACAGTTTAATTAAAATTCAGAAAGATGATGGCTTTTCATTGCCAAAATGGAATTCCAACAATCACAAAGAACAATGGGATGCAAATGAAAGACTATCAACTCAAATGGAAAGGGAAGATAACCAAGTTATTCAAGTTAATATTCCATCCAACATAAAACATAAAATGGAGGACAGTGTCATGACAATTCCTGTTGCTGTGATAAACATGCTGAATAGTACTAAAGGAAATTCGTGGAATGTTTATTTTAAAAAATTACATTTGTATTGCATATTAAATTATTTTAATGTTGCAGTATTAAGAAACTTGAAATGTATAAAACTTTGTGATGAATGGTCCAGAATAAAATTTCAGAGACACTTAGTTCAAAAAGCTAGATCTAAATGTAAACATTGCAATCCAAAATTGAAATACCACTATGCAAACTTGAATAGTCGACGGAAGAGGAGTTTATCAAATTCTTTTACATCAGATGACAGCAACAGGTTGCCACATTCATCAAAGGAAGGGAAAGGAAGCACCAATTTTAGGAAACCAAGAAGTAGATTGGTTGCCAAAACATTTACGGATGACCTGGAGGCAATGGAAAACAAAGTGACAGTTGAAGAAACAAGTCATTCTAGAATACAGATAAAGAATGTCTCTGCCCATCATCATACATCATCAGAATTTGATAACTCCAAGTACTGGCAGCTGAGGCATCAGCTAGAACTAGAAAGGTATGGAGAATACATGTATTTTTGTGGGTATCAATATTTGTGGTTTTGCAAAACATGACATTTTTTTTGTTTTTACTAAAATTTGTGGATAGTGGTTTGTTGCAGCCAAGAAATTAATGAATGTTGGTAATCCATGAAAAATAGTGGATCATTGTTAAAAATTCATTTTTACGTCTACTAGAAGAGTTTATGGGATGGTCTGTTGTCAGTCGTCTGTCCTCCATCATCCTAGTTTTTTATCGCCACTCCTCCTAAAAGTATTTGGAGGAATGCCATGAAACTTTACACACATGTTCATGCCATGGTCTGGTTGGTCCTGAATGAAACTGCTGCCACTCAGATAATCAATATGGCTGACTTAGTGGCCATCTTTAAAATCTTATTATTGCTACTCCTGAATGGATGGTCATATCAACATGGGTTTTTTCTGAAAGACTACTTAAGATGTTTTGTTAGCCTAAATGTAAATGGTGCCAAACTGATGTCCAGAATGGCTACCACAGCAGTCATCTTCATGTTATCACAACTCCTCCTGAATTTGAAACACTTCTTGTCGTATTGGTAATAAATGGAAATGACGCTATCAGACTTCCAACAGGGCCATAACAATGGCCCTTCTTCAGAAACTTGTTATCACTATTTCTCCATGATGACTGGTCATATTGATATTGTGATTTCACCAAAGGACTTTTATGGTGTCTAGTTGGTCCTAAAAGGAAATAGTTTCAATCTAATATCCAGTATGGCTGCCATGGCAACCATTTTTAAAAAATTGTTATCAATACATATCCAAAATAAAAGTCATGTTAACATGGGGTTTCCATCAGAAGTCTTCTTGTGATGTCTTGTTGGTCCTAAATGAGGTCTTGTTGGTTCTAACTGAAAATGGTGTCAGTCTAATATGCAGTATGCCCACCAACTCGTCTAATTTGAGAGTCTTGTTATTGCTGAAGAATATCATTATCAGATATGGTTTTGGCACACAGCAGCTAAAAAGAAGAAATGATCTTATCTTGAATTTCTGTAGATTCATTTTGGCATGTAGAGCAAAAGTCCCTTTGAGGGACTTTTCTTTATGTTAATATGGAAAAAGCTTCATAAAAAATAGCAGATCTATTTTGGGGGAGGATAACTCTGTTTGACTGTCTCCCTGTGTCTTTCACTTTAAATAAGTGATTCAGCAGACTGAATTTACCCATGATTCTAAGCATGTATTCAGAGGTCTCAGTTGCACTTCCAGCACATTGTAGACCTGAATTTACCCATGATTCTAAATAGTTATGCAGAGGATCTCTGTTGCTCTTCCAGCACATTGTAGAGCTGAATTTACCCATGGTTCTAAATAGTTATTCAGAGGATCTCTGTTGCACTTCCAGCACATTGTAGACCTGAATTTACCCATGATTCTAAGTAGTTATTCAGAGGGTCTCTGTTGCACTTCCAGCACATTGTAGACCTGAATTTACCCATGATTCTAATCAGTTATTCAGAGGATCTCTGTTGCACTTCCAGCACATTGTAGACCTTCAAATGCTAGTCTTGGATTCCCAATGTTATCAGGTTGTGTGCATCCTGTGCACCCTAAGTAACCAGCCCCAAACCATCAGTTTTAACTGTTAGTGCTTGAGATCTACAGTTTCCTTAACAAGTTATAAGAAGAAAACCCAATTTGAAAGGTAGGTTATTACATGAACAGAAATAAAGAACTGTCATATTTGAAAAGTTAAATGGAACCAAAAGATAGTAATATTTGTAGTCAGAAAGATTAATTTTCCCTTGAATATAATGACTTTATCCCCATTAATGAACTCCAGATCATCTTACCAGGAAGCCTCAAATATTCTCTCAAGATTTCCAAGTTATGGAGACTGAGGTGTGTCCACACACACACACACACACACACACACACACACACACACACACACACACACACACACACACACACACACACACACACCTGGTTGCCCAGCAGATTTTACTGGTTGCCTATTATTGCAGCTGTCCCCAAGATTGCTCCAATCAAAATTATTCACCAACTTTTGTCATGTATATAACTAGTCCTAGTCGCACACAACACTCATAGCTCAACATCAGTCCAACTCATGGAAGGGGTTGTACATATATTTAATCTATTTCAGGTCAGCAAATAAAAGAGAATTGAATGATTGTCCTGTTTGCACTGTCTTGTTGTCTATCAGCTTTCTAGTAATTGTCCATCCCTGACCAGTAACTTGTCCAAATTTTATGTTTATCTGAGTTTACACTCTTATGGTTGACATTAATACTATTAATCCAGCGTGTAAGGGAGGAACTAAGATTTCCTTTACAGCCTTCTCGAAAATCTTGTTACCCTTTCTCATGGATGTAAAGTCATTGAGACAAGGTTTTCACCACAGCAGCCATCTTGAAAATCTTATTATTACTATTCTTCCAGAATGGGAATTCAGATCAGCTTGAGGACTTAATTGCAAGTCTTTTTATGGTGTCTAGTTGGTCTTTAATAAAAACAGTGCCAATCTGGTATACAGTGTGGCTACCACAGAGGCCATCTTGAAAATCGTTCACTACTCCTCATTTATTATTGGGTCTTCAAATGATGTCTGGATGATAGTATATAAACATGATACTGATTTGACATCCAGTATGGCCACAATCGTAGCCATCTTGAAAATCTTGTTATTGCTATTCCTCCTAAATGGAAACTCGTATGGAAATGAGGTTTTTACCGACAATTTAATTATGATCTCTGGTTTGTTCTAAATGAAAATTATGCTAATCTGACCTCAAACATGGCTGCCACAATGAACATATTGAAAAGCTGGTCACCACTTCTCCTGAATGGATTGTCATATCAACATGGGGATTTCACTGAAAGTTTTATAATGGTGTCTAGTTTGTCCCAAATGAAAATGGTGCTGATGATCTCACATTCAGCATTATGTGGTTAAAAAGTCTTGTCTTGAGGGACTCCTGTTTTTTAGCCTGGTTTATTTTCACTTTGAAAGACAAAACATTTTAATTTGGAAATGAACAGCTTATGAAATTTTTACTTCCTGCAGATGAATATATTGAATTTATTTATATGAGGAACATTTTGAATTTTAGTAGAATGTTATTTTTAGAAAGAATGCTTTGTGTTTGAACAGATCTAAAGACCCCCAATGGGCCTTCATATGTATGGTGGGACTAATGCTCCTGCTAGCAATTTGCTGTTACTGCTGCAAGCTGTCACGTATAAACAGAAAACATGAGATCCATGTGGATTTTGATGAAAGCTTCCATTATGTTTCACTTAAAGGTAATTTTCTTTTTAAAAATATGATATGCCTTCTAAGTTTATTGTGACCCATTTGGAAGTGCCATTTATACTCACATATAAGCCAGAGTAAACTGCCAACTGATGTTGCATTACATGCTGGCAGATCTGGGATGGTACAGTTTGTTTGGATTAATCATTAGAACGAAAAAAAAAAACCATAGATTCTGATCTGCTAGCACATTATGCGATGGCAGATCAGGGTCTATGTTGTTTGTAGTTGGATCTGAATTGCAAGCAAGTGTATACACCACACTGGGGAGTTGTTGCTCCACTTAATGGCAGATAAAAGGAAATTATGGAATCCTTGGAGATATTAAGGAGAGCATATATTTCTAGACATTTCATGGTCTGGCATTAAGGAAAAAATGCAGTTTATATCAGTAAACATAAATTTTTCTTTGCCAGTTGCAATTTGTTACTGTCTTCATACATTCTGTTCAGTAGAAAAATATGACCGTTTAATTTTATTTCCCGAAAATAAGTTAAGTACTGACACGGTACATTTGTATGAAACATTAGGCATGTCATGATGTGTTCTCCTCTACCCAAGAATGATCCTTATTTATTTGGGTGATGGGTAACTCTTTGATAGTCAGTGTTGCAGTAGCTGTTGCTAAAAATAGATTTGGCCATTGAATTCCATTCAGGACCAAAATGTAAGCATTTTTCAACTGATTTTAACAAAACTTGCCACATTGGTTATAATTCTTTTACCTAAGAAAGAGCCCTGTTGATAAGGGAGCGTGGCTTGAAGATCAGCGTCTTCGTTATTTGAAACTGATTTGGCCCCTGCATTTTTATTTCTGGACAGTAGTCAAACTTTTTTTCCCATATGCTCCACTCCCAAAACCCTCAACAACTCAATTCTTGAAAAATTTTAGGTCAACAACAAATCCCAAGTTTGGTAGATTGCCCTACTGTATACACTTGCTTGTAAGTAGATTCCACCTGCAAACAACATAGACCCTGATCTGTCATTACATAATGTACCAGCAGATCCAGGTCTTTGTTGTTTGTTCTACTGGTTACTCCTAACAGACTGTATTGAACCAGATCTGTTGATGCATTATATGATGGCAGTTTTGGATCTGTGCAAGTTGCATTTGGACTGGATGGTGAAGTGAGTATATATGGTAATAGTACTGTTGGAATAGTGTCTGTTTATGTCTTTCCATGTGTGCGCAACATATGTTACAAAAATTACAACCAAGTAACTAACCTTACACTGGCAGGGTATTGTGTGCCATTTTTATTTTTTTTTTAAGAGGTAAATGTAGTCATGGTATGTATCATTGACAGAAAAATCTTTAAAGCCATATAGTATTATTGAGATTTCAGTTGGTACATGTGTATTTTTTTGTATACATGTGTATTTGTTTGCATACATGTGTATTTGTTTGTATAAATGTGTATTTGGTTGCATACATGTGTATTTGTTTGTATACATGTGTACTTTTGTGCACAAGAACATAAGGTTTTTATATTTTTGTATTTGTATACCGAAATAATACTTATCAATTTTTTTTACAAACTCCTATGTGTTAATGTTAATGTTAATATTTGTGTATTAACGTGTTTGTATGAGCATGTACCAGCACTGTGTATTAGCACAGTTGTATTCAGGTTTCCTTGTGGAACATATCTTGAAAAGGAATTAGATCCCAACCTAATAACTGTTACCAGTACAGTTCGCCCTCACTCTAACATTGTAAATGGGGTCCATAACTTCTGACTGCATCATGTATCATACTGTTGTTTAAGATGTGACAGCCTGAAAACTCAATATAGGGTATGTGTGTTTGCGATAGTTGGGGCACATGGACAAAGAAAATGCATTACTCACAACAGTTATTGAATGTACACAAATTTTTAAGTGTTGCATACACTGCAATGGTCAAATAATTGGATTTTTGTAATTAAGATGTATTGAAACTTTGAGTTGTTTTCTTAAATCTGTAATCATCATACATTTGGTAGATTCTCATCTCAGGATAATCGTTAGAAAATAGAACAGCGTTTTTATCCTTTGAATATATTTCTCAGACATATTAACATTAGGAATACAAGCCTGCTACCTCCTGAATCGAGCCCTACTAAAAGACTAAAATTCATCTTTTCCTTTATATATATATCATACAGACAAAAAGCAATAACCCTTGCACATTACATCCCCTGCCACTACTAGGTATCACCAGTATTTAAGCTTCATTGTCAGACAGTCAACATTGTATGAAAAGATCTCCAGTCAATCCATGCAATATCGATGTGAATATTAATCATCCATCCAGGAATTTGGATTAATATTGTGTAGTAATCATTTTGTTACTAGTTGTATACATTATTTTATAAATGTTTACAATATTTGTCACTTTTATCAGACCTTGTCTATTTAGCCCGCGTGGTACAATCATTAATGCATGTTGTGATTTCACAGTTTTGCACACACTGTCTGTTGTTTGTTCACTCTTTTAGTAATGGGTGTTGTTTTAGCAACTTGTGAGCATGCTGCATTGTTAATTTAGACATATTTTTTGTCATTGTTAATTTAGACATATTTTTTTGTGGTTTGTTTTATTTCAACATTTCAGTGAAACCTGTTCACAAAGTGTAACAAATGCCACAAGGCCAAGGAGGACATGCATAAGTTGTGCCTTGTGTGTACAAAAATGTTAGTACTATGCTGTGTGTGTGCCATGTGATCAGAGAGTATGGACCACAGGTTTTGTAAAAGTTGACCAAGGCAAAGAAAGAGGTTGAAGATGACACAAGATCTAAAATTCCTGCCGGTAATTATGATGTACTGGGGCATTGTATCCCCACTTTAAGTTTGACTAGGTGGTGCAAGTCCCATCACATGTCTGAGCATGACCCTCAGGCATGTAAGCCATTGTGTATGGGATTTTTAATGCTTCCAACATATCCATCCTATACAACTGTATCATTGTCCAGAGCCGTCCATGATCGTCCAATCAGCTGAGGCAGCCATCCTGCCAGTCCAGCCATCTCAGTCATGTAATCTTACTGAAGTAGCCATCCATCTTACCAGGTCTATGGCATCATCTTTCTGCAGTTATGGAGATTTTAATGAAAGATCTGTCTGTACTACCAAACTACAGCTACATATAATTGCAATTATGGGGATCTTAGTGATATAACTGTTTGTCTTTCCAGGCCTGTGGCTTTATCTCTACAGTTATGGGGATCTTAGTGATAGGTCCATCTGTCCAGCCATGCCTACAGCCTACAGAATGGCTGGTACCACCACCAACTGAACGGCCTTGCATAGCCAGTATCAGTACCGACCATACTCCCATCAAATCAGCCATCCATACCAGTACAACACATTCATTTAGCAGAGGTGGCTTACCATATGTTTATGGCTTACCCACAGGGAAGCTTCCATGATTTATTTAGAGATGATGATAATAGTCATCCTGGGTAGTTTATCCGGATATGGAAGCACAACCAGAACAGGACGCTGTGAGTGTGAAGATACTCCTCAACAACAGCCTTATTCAGATCCAGCCATGAGTGACACAAGTTCATCTTTAAGCCTTCAGCCATTGAAGAGATATACCAGGTGTTGTTGGTTTCAGAATGCCCTCCACCCTCTACCACCACACATGATTATATGGTCAAGGCATCAGTATATATTGACAATGAACAAAAGACTCCATACTTCCAGCTGCTTCCCCAATCAGCAAAGATCAGGGAGATTCATTACTCTCAGTTTGGAAGAGTCTGTGATTCGGGGACTGTAAGGCTTTCTTTTCTGAGAGGCAGTGAAAATAATAAAACCAACATGCTGGTACAAAACACACTCTGACACACTGAAGGCCTGGATTTAGATAGTACTAGCAGCATTCCACACCATTTTTAAAGTGGACAAGAATGTTTTTCAAGCCACATTGAAGCTGTTTTGGAACATTGTCACCACATCTTCGATATTGACTTGGCCTCATTGGCAATTTTCTGACTAGCAGAAAAATCAGACATCCAACATCCCAGGAATCAACGGCCTGAATTGTTCAGGTCATTTAGCAAAGTATCTTGCCATTCAGTGTTGAATGTGTTGACTGCCACTGCAAATCTTGTCTTAATACATTGGGATGTGTGTTTGTGCTTCAAGACATAAAAGCCGTATCATACTCTGACTTTAAAGAACACTCACCATTGCTATTTCGAGGTAAAATGAAAAAATGTAAGAAGTTCAGAGACAGGCAGCTTAAGAACTACCCCTCCAACTTGCTGCCCCACCTGCATCCTCATCTAAAACCCAGCCACAATGGAAGGATGATAGGTGAACCAATCAAAAGGAATCTTTTATGTCCTAGGTGCCATTTAGACCTCAACCTTTTGCCAGTAGACAACAGCCAATATAAAACAGTCTAGGAAGCACCATTCCAGGGGAGGTTTATCCACGAGTCCAAGTCTCCTGTTTCCACCACTGACTTACCACTCAAAACTCCAGCAGTCTACTGGTGGGTGCCAGACTCCTGCAATTCAGTCACGTTGGAGTAATCCATTTCCAGAAAATAAATGGGTGATCCAGGTCATTTTGGAGCGGCTTCTGATTTTGTTTTCCAACTCAGTCCTCTTTCTTCCTCACCACTTCTGATGGATGTGTCATCAGATTAGAAGGATGATATTCGTCAGCAGACCATACACTAATTGACAAATGGGCAGTGTGATTTGCGAAAACTGCAGCCTCCAGGATTCTGTTCATGGCAGTTCTTTATCAAAAAGGACATTAACAAGTTGAGGCTGATTATAGACCTGAGTCACTGCAACAGATTTATTCTACAGCCAAGCTACAGTATGAAGACGCAAAATTTATATGACTCTTGATCTTAAGGGATGACTATGCCATCTCATCAAAGCCTACTTTCATGTTCCTATTCACCCAGCATTGTGAAAGTTTGTTTGGTTTGCTTCCTGTGACAAAATTTACCATTTTCAAGTTCTTCCACTTGGTCTAAATATCAGCTGCTGGGGCTTTTACCAAAGTTATAAATTGCTTTGTCACCCTTACATCCGTGGCAGCATATTTGGAGGATCTCCTTCAAGAACATGGTAAATTCTATTTTACTCATAGACAGAAATGATCTCCTATCCCTTTGAATAATTTTGTTTTCTCATGAATTGGGAAATATTCAACCTTCATCCAGCCCATTGTTTTGTCCACCTGGGTATGGAGTTTTTATAATGTCAATCTTGTATGTCTCCCACATGTCTGTGTCACGCAGATCAATGAATTCATAGTAATTGTCCAACAGGATGTGGATTTCAGTGAGAAAGTTCTTGCAGCTCCTCGGGTTATTCAATACAACAGCAGATTTTATCCCACTGAGATGCTGAGCTGAGCTGACCTACTAATTGTTAGCTGTTTTGCTCCAATGGCAACAGCAGTATGTTTGCTAGGTAGAAACAGCATTATATAACTGGGGCATCTACTGTTCCATATAGCCTATTATATTTTAACATGTACTTTCGGATTTGTACTGTGTGAGTCATATAAACTACTATGGGACATTGATTTGTGCTGATGGTAATATAGTTTCCAATTTATAAGTGAGCATCAGTGTACATGATACCTTGGAAACCAGAGATCCCCAACATGAAACTTAATATACATGTATTAAGAATCCCCTGGAGCATTTTTTTAAAGGTATTATTCCTGAATCCCTGTTTGTAAACTATCATGGTCAGATCCCATCCTTTAACTTTACCTTTATTTTCTACACAAGAAAAGACAAACCACAGAAGGGACATGTACAGCTGATATTGACCCCAGGGAGGGTGTATCTTTACCCTCAGGAACATGGGCAAGAGGATTAAATTGTGCTGTGGCAGGTAAATGTGTAAATGTAGAGATCTGATATGAGTTTTACAGACTGTATTTTCTTTATTTAATATTGTAAGCAAAATGTTTTCATTTTGGCAGCTGTTGGCCTTGAGTTCAAATAAATATTTGTTTATATCTTTTATTTTCTAGATATTTTAAAGGGAAAGAAAAGATTTTTGCCCATGTTTAAGAAGAAAAAAACCAAGAGAAAATACAGACAGTTGAAAGAAGTCGATTTGGCCAACCCTGATTCTGACACAAGCGAAGAGGAATTGATGCTGTATGATACAAGTCATCAAACATGTACAGGTCCAGAAAGGAAGCCAAGAACTTGATGGTTGGAATAAATACATTGCTCCCCAGTGTTACACATAGTATTCCAAGGGCTGGGGACATTGTGTCTCCCTGTCCAAATTTGGGGATACACAGAATTTCATAAGAAATGAGAAAATCTTATCACGAGCATTCACAGATGAAAAGAGAGCATAAGGAATTTTGCCTATGGCTTGTGACAGTGCAAGTGTTCAAGTATAATTTACATGTTTTAATAATTGGTATGCCTGAGAAGAGTGTTACTGTAGAATTTTCTGTTTGAGATCTTGCTTTCATTTAGCAGTTGTGTTCACTCTGAAATGTACTCCCTTTTGTTAAACAGTCATCTTCAAAAATATGTTCCACTAGTGACTTTCAGTGACTTTGCATTACAAATTGGCAGACTACTACAAATCTTGAACGGTTTCATTGCCATGTTATTTTATTCCTTAGCAACTTTGCATGTATTTGGCCAACAGACATGGACAGACGTGAACTGCAAATGAATAGGTTGCAGATTTTCTAAAATATTTCTCCAAAGAAGTAGTTCATAAACAGGGTGCACAGTAATCAAGATTTGGGGTATATAGTTTTGACAAACCAGGATTCTCACACTTGGGGTGCAATACTTGGCTCCTCACTCTAAAGTGCCTCATATAACACAGTTCCTGATACAATGTGGACATGGTCATTGATCCCATTGTACTGGTTGGATTATTTTTTTCCAATGAAATGTATGCTTAGGATAAGGTATACTCACCTACAGCATCATGCACGTTTAGGACTCACCTGAACAGTATGATACATGTGTACCAAATATGACTGATCATCCAGCTGCAAAAGGCTGAGATCCAGACCATCACAAAATGTGCTGGCAATCCATAGTTGATGTTGTTCATTAGTTAAAGACAGCTTATCCCTAATCTACTAGTAAACTATTCATTACACAACAACAGGTCTGAATTTACACTGTGTCCGGTTGGGTGCACATTATTCATTGTACAACAACAGGTCTGGATCTACACTATATATATATATATATATATATATATATATATATATATATATATATATATATATATATATATATATATATATATATAATAAAAAAACAGGTCTGGATTTACACTGTTCCCAGTTATACATTGTTCATTATTCATTATAAAACAATAAGTCTGGATTTACACTGTTCCCAGCTGGGTATGCATTATTCATTATCAAACAATGGGTCTGGATTTGCGCTGTTCCCAGTTTGGTACACATCGTTCATTATACAACAACAGGTCTGGATTTACACTGTGTCAAGTTGGGTGCACATTATTCATGGTACAACAAGAAGTCTGGATCTACACTTTTCCCAGTTGGGTATATATTATTCGTTATTAAAAAAAAACAGGTCTGGATTTACACTGTTCCCAGTTGGGTATACATTGTTCATTATAAAACAATAGGTCTGGATTTATACTGTTCCAAGCTAGGTATTCATTATTCATTATCAAACAATGGGTCTGGATCTACACTGTTCCTAGTTGGGTATACATTGTTTATTATAAATCAGTAGGTCTGGATTTACACCATTTCCATTTGGGTGCACATTCATTTGGCAACAACAAGTTTGGATTTACTGATCTGCTTTCAGTTAAGTGTACTTTATGTATGAAATAATGTGATATTGGAAATTGCAAAATTTCACAGAGCACAAAATCATCACAAGTAAACAAGAACCAGTCTTGCAGTTTTGTTTTCCTTATAAATAGCAACACAGGTGTATACTATGCATTTGCTAATAAGGATGTCACAAGAAATATTTGTATTCCTAATTTATGAAATTTGTTGAAACATCTATGATGCTAGACTATGGTAAATCAAAGAATATTCGTGAGCAGAAAATTTCAATAAATTCAGTGAGTGAACTGATTTTTACTAAACTTCTATTCATATAAAAGTTTCTTATGAAAAGATTGTAATGCTATAGATGCTGGCATCCACCCAGCTGGACAGTTCCAGAACCTAGGTTAGATAGTTACATTACTGTATGTACTCTCTTATAAGTCAAGTCCAACTGCAAACAACACAGACCCTGATCTGCTGTTGCATAATGCATGAGCAGATCAGGATATGTGGTTTGTTTTTTTTTTATTACTCAAATTATATGCATAGACTCAGATCTGCCAGCGCATTATCATGGCAGATCGCAATCTGTGCAGTTTGCAATTGGACTCAACTTATAAGCAAGCACATACAGGAGCTATTTTGAAAGTGACCTAGTTCAGTAAAGAACAAGCAGATCGACCTCTGGATGTTTACTTATAATAAGTAATACAATTCATGCTTTGTTCATAAATTTCATTTGAATTTCTAGTATAGCAGTGATTTGTATTATTGACATTAGAAGCTGAGCATTTGTTGGAATAAAACAGTGACATTTAATTTTATTTGTGTATACAAAACACAAAATCACTTTTGTTTTAGAGCATTAAACAATTACCATAAAAATTGTATGATATTATACATCAGTAATTCGGTGAAAGTGAATGATTTTAAAATATTTTTTGATATGATCATGGTGTGCAATATTCATATGTATCATAATTAAGGTATTATTTGTTGTTGATTCAGTTTTTAAATGAAGATGGAAGAATGAAATAAATGCCTAGTTTTGATTAGTAATTGTTTAGATGCAATTTTTTTCCTGTTAATTCATTTATTTATGTATGTATATATAAAATTTCATCATTTTGCACATAGACATTTTTCATGTGTGGATTGGGGAATAGGGTACAGTTGTTTTACAGAATGAAAATTATTCTATTGGGCTTTTTAATAGGTGATTATCAACAATGATGAAATCATAAAAATTGGTAAACTACAAAATAATATTGAACTCTAGTACCTTGATTTGATCCTATCCATCTGTCTGTCCAGTCATTCATCTGTCCTGACGATCATGTTAACAAAATAGTGTAAAAAGCTACTTAATGTAGACAAATAATATGGCAAGCAGCAGCAGAGAGGGTGAACAGACCACTTGCCTGAGACCTTATTTTTGAAAATTAAGGGTTCCCTGAAGAAAATAAGTTTTTGTTTTAATAATGAAAACTTCTTTAATTGACCAGATTTTTTCACAATTTGGTCACGTGCGTATGTCATTCACCCTCTCTGCTGCTATAAATTAAACAGCCATTATAGATATTATCAATAATGAGTATCGGAGAACCACACTCAGCTAAATTAGCTCGAGAGCGACTAGAGGCAATTAAAAAATATCTACCCGTTCGTGATTCTGTTAAGCAACAACTACAATCGCGTCAGGAATCTCAAGTTGAATTTGAAGAGGATACAAAAAAATTATTTAAACCTATCACTGAGACCACTAAAGGTATTCAACCTGTGTTGGAGAAAACCGCTGAAGTAACTGGAAAAATAGCAGAAGGAACTGAAAAAATAGCAAGAAGAACAAAAAAGACAAAAAAATTTTACGTGAACTTCCAGCCGAAATAGCTGCTGCGATGCCAGTTCCGGAAATTCTTGAAGGTATTGAACAAGTTCGTGGTGAAATAGGTGACATAAAGGGTCGTATACAAGAACCAGAAGAACCAGAAGAACAAGAAGCAAGAAGCGAGGGGGAGAGTTGCGTTGAGTGATAAATTTACCGAAGATGCTATTACTGTAATTAGAGGGTATGAAACTTTAGGAATTTTAGTTATGAATGCTGTGAAAAGCTATGATAATCGAAAACAGTTTTTAAAATCTGAATATGCTGATAAATCTATAAGCCGTGGAGACTGGTATAGATGGATATTTCGCATACATTATGACGTTGATCAGGCTAGAAATAATGATACAAGATTTATTGAGTATATGAATGCAATAGATACATATATAAGTTATATGCAATTACCACCAGAACAACAACAACAAGTAATGAAACAACAACAAGAACGACAACAACAAGCACAACAACGAGAACGACAACAACAACAAGAAAAAATAAAACAACAACAAGCACCACCAAAACAAAAAACATTTGAGCAATCACTTCGTGATTATCCAGTATCACCAAAACCATCGAAACCAAGTAAAAAAGCACCATCAAAACCAATTGAAGAAGAAGAAGAAGAAGAAGAATTTCAAGACGCTCCCGGCGCAGCTGGAAGTGGTTTAGGAAGTGGTCTTATTACTTGCCCCAATAATGTCCTTGCTGATGTCGATCGATTAGAAATTCTCATCGGAGGAAAACGAGCTGGTAATAATTCCCCAGAAATCATTAATGAAGTAGCTGATATTTGTAAACGATTATTTACAGGCGGTGTCATGGATATTAATGTATATCGATCTCTCATTAATGAAATCGCCGATGATTATTATAGTGATTAAGTATGTAATTAGTGATAAAAACAGTTAATAATAACAATGATCGTGCATGGTACTCAACGTGGACCTACCATGGTCAGGGTAATAAATTCTCGATTACCTGTATACAGAGCAACCTACGGAGATGGATTAGGTGATGTTATTCAGGGTCTGTTTAGAAGGATAGCCCCAAAAGCAATACCGATTGCAAAGCAGTTAGGAATGAAAGCTATTGATGTTGTTCGTGAAAAGGGTATAGGCGCTGTTGGTAATCTTGCTAGCAAAGCGTTTTCAGCAATTAAAGATAGATTATCACGATTAATACGCAGACCGGTCCGACCTCAACCTGTGAAATTACCTAGCACTGAAGTGATGCCCGCAAGCGTAAGTAAAATAATAAATCAAGCAGCTAATCAAAAACTAGCGGAGTTAGCTGATATCCCGATATCGGAAAAGGAAAAAAATATAACCGCTAGTCTGATAGCAGGAAGTGGTCTTCGAGTTAGACGAAGACGATAATAATAAGATGTTTAAGCGCATATCTGACCCCGCGTTTGACATAGACGCACCAGTTCTCAAAGATGAGTCTGTGAGCGATTATC